>SNQJ01S0180179.1:0-19433 GCA_010110895.2 Picea sitchensis | reverse complement strand
TGATTTTTTCTTAACTCAAATCTTCAAGCCATAATATAATGTATACACATTTTTAATGCATGAACAACGAATGCCAATTCCAAGTCATGTGTAGCATAATTACTCTCATGCTCTTTTAATTTTCTAAACTCATAGCACACCACATGATATTTTGACCGAGGACTCCCCCGAGCCCATCTTTGCATGCATCCATGCATACTTCAAAATATTCATCTAGATCTACAATGTTTAATATGGGTGCACTTGCCAACATGTCTTTCAACTACTTAAAAACTTTCTTCACACTTGGAATTCCATTCAAATTTCACTCCCTTCTTTTGCAAATATGTAATTGGGCTTGCAATCTTTGAAAACCTTTTTATGAATCTCGATAAGAAATGGAATTAGCCATAAATGATCTGACGTCTTTCACATTTCTTGGCACTTTCCACCCTATAATGGCCTCTATCTTTTCGGGATCAAATGATATCCCATTTTCTGATATAATATGCCCCAAGTAGTGAATATTATTTTGATAAAATATGCACTTAGTTTGGCATACAACTTGTGCTCTCTCAAAACTCGTAGTACCATTCTTAAATGTTTCTCATGCTCTTCTTCTATCCCTGAATAAATGAATATATCATCTAGGAACACAATCACAAACTTGTCTAAGTATTCCCTGAACACTCCATTCAACATGCACATGAAAACAACTGGGGCATTTGATAGTCCAAAAGGAACTACTGTAAACTCATAATTCCCATATATCGTTTGGAACATTGCTTGCTGATACCCTCCTCCTTTATCCTCACTTGATGATAACCTGAACTCAATTCAATCTTAGGAAAGATCCTTGCATCGTTCAATTGATCAAATAAATCATCAATCCTTGGAAAATGATATTTGTTCTTTATTGTGACCTTATTCAAGAGTCTAAAATCAATACACGACCTTAAGGTTCAATATTTCTTCTTCATAGAAAGAACTAGGGCTCTCCTAGGTGACACACTTGGGTGTATATACCCCTTCTTCAAAAGTTCTTCACGTTGCATCTGCGACTATTTCAATTCTGGTGTGCCCATTCTGTAAGGTGTCTTGGACACTGGGGCAATTCTTGGCACCAAATCAATAGAGAAGTCAATGTCCCTCTTTGGTGGAAATACCGAGATTTCCCCAAAAACATCTTTAAAATATTTCAAGACTATATGGTCTTCAATACTTTCCACTTTATCTTTCGCTGCCTCTTCCATATGGGTTGCAAAAATTTGACACCCCTTTCTGAAACTATTTTTCAGCTGCATGGCTGAAATTTCTCTAACATATACAACTCTCAGAATTCATTGAATATTTCCTTATTGTGCCTCCTCATCAAGACAAGTTATTGTATTATTTTAATAGTCTAGGAAATCATGGTGTTTTTCCAACCAATACATGCCAATTAGGCAGTCATATGAATCCAATGGTATGATGTTCACATCTACGTTTGTGTTGAGTCCATTCATGTCTATTGGACAATATTTAACCAACTCATTAATCTTTCTCTTAGCCCCCATAGGCAATTGAACTAAACATGATTTATTATTCTTGTTAAATAATTAAAAAGTACCAAGGACAATTGTTTCTCACAACTTATGTGCCTAGGGGTCAGAAAGTGTCCAATGTGGTCCCTAGAGCATTAATTATATGAGAGATAAAATTAAAAGTGACTTTTGGAATATTTGTGAAGTGGGTACCTTAAAAGTCATTAAATCACCACCATTGATCTAAGAGGCCCAAGATCTAATCTCAACCCTTGGATCATGTGACTCTTCACATTCCCTCATTGAGTCAACTTAGAGATTGAGGCGCCCATCTTTTCTTCATTCTTCATGATAATTTGGAGAGAGCAAGAGAAAGAGAGAGCATAGAAGGTGAAGAGGTAGAGTTGATTCTTGAGGCACAATTTCCAAGGCAAGTGCAGGCACACATATCGAGGTAGATTTCAACATTAATGCAGTTGTATCATACATATTTTTGAGAGGCTGTACCATTTTTTATAGACACAAAAATCGAGGAGGACATACATCATAAAATTTTAGAAGTTGACATGATTCCCAAGACTCATACAACATATTCAGACAAAATTGAATACGTTGCCAACTATCTTACCAAGACTGAAAATGACCAAGACTAAAAATGTTTCTTAAAATGACCAAGACTGAAAATGTTGCCCACTATCTTACCAAGTTAACTCGAGTGAGGGATAAAATTGGTGTTGTTGGGGAGGTTGTTGCTGAAAGTGAACTTGTGAGGACTTCTTTGAATGGGGTGACCAAACAATGTGCTTTCTTTGTTGAGGGAATTGTCGCAAGGGAAAATATGCCCAAGTGGGATAATATTTGGGATGACTTCATATAGGAGGAAACTTGAAGAGGATATGTGCAGGGTAGTTCATCCACAAGTAATGAATAAGAGAATGTGGCACTTGCAAATGAAGACAATAAGAAGTCCAAGAAGGGTTCCAAGGGTGGGAACAAACAGAAGGGTGAAGGGATAAAGGACATGAGAAAATTCAAGTTCTTTGCATGTCACAAGTTTGGGCACTATGTTGGACATTGTCCTAATAAGAAGAAGAAGTAGACTGCAGCTTCAGAAGATGTGGGGGATTTTTCCCATAGGTTCAAGAAGGAGTATTCATTGTTGGTGCGTCTTTCCTCTATATAATCATCTACCGGTATTGGTACATTGATATAAATTCCTCCCACCATATGAAATGTGTTCATGAGTAATTCACATATCTTATAGAGATTGGGGATATTGAGGTGGTTCTTGGAGATGACTCAGTGGTAAAGGAAATTGGTAGTGGGACAACATCCTTTCAGAGGGAGTCTTTACCTCCAATGTTGTTGAGATATTTCCTATATGTTTCAGGCTTGAAGAAGAACTTGATTTCGGTTTCCACTATTGAGGATAGGGGATCTAAGGTCTTGTTCCATGATGGGAAGGTTCTCTTGTATCCTAAGGGATCCAATGTCACTTCAGCCAAAGTGATTGGGATTTGAGATGAGAAGTAGTACAAGCTCATGTTTTAGCCAGCTAGAGCATTAATGCATAGTACTAGTAGAAGTGACCTTTGTGAGATATGGCATAGGAGGATGGCCCATTTTCATCATGGGGCTTTGAATATATTGAGAGAGATTGTTATTGGGGTACCTGATTTTAGTATAGATCACGAGTAGGTGTGTTCTTAGGAAGTACACCAATACTACTTTTCCAAGTAGTGACAATAGAGTAGTAGGTATTATTGATCTGATTCATTCAGATGCATGTGGTCCTATGTATTCTGTATATTTGAGTGGATTTGAGTATTATGTCACTTTTATTGATGACTTATCTAGGAAGTCTTAGATTTTATTCATGAATACCAAAGGATAGGTCTTCAAGTGGTTCCAAGATTTTACATATCTTGTGGAGAACCAAACATGGAATAAAATCACAGTGTTGAGATCAGACAATGGGGGTGAGTATACCTCCAATGAGTTCAACGACTTTTGTGCAAGAGAAGGCATTAAGAGAGAATTGACTATTCCTTACAACCCACAAAAAAATAAGTTTTTTGAGAGGAAGAACAAGGCCATTTTGGGGGTGCGTTGAGATCCATGTTACATGACCAGGGGATACCACTCTTTCTTTGGGTTGAGGCATGCAAAACTACATTTTATTTGAAGAAAATGAGTCCACATACGATCTTGGGGAATACGACTCATGGGGATGATTTCTTTGGGAAGAATCCTAAGGTTGGGCACTTCAATATCTTTGGGTTCCTAACATATTCACATGTCCCTTCTGAGAAGAGGACAAAGCTAGAACCCATGGCTAAGAAGGGAATATTTGTTGGGTATAGCGAGACCTATAAGAATTTCTGCATATACATCCTCTCTTTGAGGAAGAAAATTGTGTGATAGGCTGTGATATTTGAGGAGGATAGAGCCTTTAGGAGGTCACTGGATGTTGAGGAGGGGGAGAAATAGACTCCTCAGCTTCAGGTGAGTCCTTTGCAGAGTACTATGTCACAAATTTTAGGACCACCTTCTTAAGGGGATACTAGTCCACAAGTGGTAGGGTCACATATTATTGGTACTCATGTTAATGATTCATAGGGTATTGTTTCTCAATATCTTGGTTCTCAGATGACCTTAGGATCATCATATTCAGGTACTCAGTTTTCAGGTAGTGGGATTGAGGATGAGGAGTCCCCTCCACGTGATGCTACTTCAGAGAAGAGGAAGCCAAAATGGATTCAAGACACTTTGAAGGAAGCTCAGGGATCTGTGGGGAATCTAGGAAGATTGTGAGGGAGAGTAAACCTCCAAAGAGATTTTTCAGCTATTTAGCAATGGTGAGAAACATCATTGAGTCCGAGCCTTCCAATTTTGAGGAGGCAGCAGGTCAACAGGTCTGGAAGGATGCCATTGTGAAAGAGTACAATTCCATCATGAAGAATGATGTGTAGGGGGTTGTTCTGAGACTTGAGGGAAAGTTAGTTGTGACTTACAGGTGGCTCTATGAAATCACATATTCTACTAATGGAAGCATTGAGAAGTACAAGGATCATTTTGTGGCACGAGGGTTCTCACAAGTAGAGGGAGTAGATTATGATGAGACCTTTGCTCTGGTTTCTAGATATACCTCGATCAGGGTAGTGATCTCCATTACAACAAAGATGAGTTTGAATATCCATCAGATGGACGTGAAGACTGCATTTATGAATGGCCTCATATAGGAGGAGGTGTGCATATAAAAGCCACTAGGATTTGAGGTGAGTGGGAGAGACTATCATGTGTGCATACTGAAGAAGGAATTGTATGGACTGAGCAAATCTCTGAGATCTTGGTATTTATGGATTGATGCATACTTGCAATAGATTGTTTTTGAGAAGAGTGAAGAAGATCCCAACCTTTACTTCATTGTGGTTGGGGAGGATCCTCTCATTATTTTGTTATATGTGGATGATCTCTTCATTATAGGGGAAGAGAGACTCATACATGGTTGCAAGGAGAGTCTTTCTTCAAAATTCCAGATGAAAGACATTGGATTGATGCACTATTTCTTGGGATTGGAGGTTTGACATGATCCATGACACATCTTTCTGGGATAGGGAATGTATGTTGTTGACATTTTAAGGAGATTCCATATGGAGGATTGTAGGCACATTTCCACACCCATGACAACCAACTGGAAGACGTCCAATGCTTCTAAGACATATGTGGTTGATCCCATGATGTATCATTAGTTGATTGGCTCATTGATGTATCTGGTCAACACAAAACTAGATATTTGTTTTCCTTTCAACACTCTCAGTCATTTTATGGTGGAGCCTCAAAGAGTGCATTAGGTGGAAGAAAAACATGTTCTCAGGGACCTTAAGGGTATTGTGGATTATGACTTGGACTATGAGAGAGGAGATGTGTTATAACCCTAAATTGCACCACACATGCTTACCTGGAATTAGGCCAACTCATATCCCTTCCTTGCCAAAACTATGCTAAACAAACTCCTGAAAATCCTCTTGAGTCAAGTCCCATGCGCCCTAACCCATTACTGCACACGTGTGCATGCTGGCAGGCCTACTACAGCCCGCGTGTACCTAACAAATCACAAAAAGAGGAAAGTTGCCGACGGAACAAAAATCTATGGGTCAGTTAACTGAAACTCCCGGCCATGCATGGATGAGAGTTTGTCCAAAACCCTAGATCCTTCTAGCCTATAAAAGAAGGGGTAGGGGTACCATTTGGAGGGGGAAGAATATAACGAAGAAACTCTGCCCATTTGTTGAATCCATTGTCCCAACCCTTTAGCCTTTCCTCAAGCCAAAGGAGAATTAACGCAAAGTAGTTGGAGGACAGAAGAGGAGGAGCCCAGGATCAGGATCAAGGAGCGGTGGTCAGTCTCGACTTTGATTTTAAGTTGATTCATTATTCAAATAATAAAAGAATATTTTTCCCGTCCCAATGCATGAGTTATTATGGTTTGTTTAATTTATGCTTAATTTCTAACCCTCAAGTAGAAAAGTAGCATGCATGCATAGTTGTTTGTCTTGATTGCAGGTTATCTTCGGAAGGAGAAACACAAGCAAGCGGGCAAAAGCGCAACGAAGGATCTACACCAAACATTAGTAACAAGGTTAGTAGTTTCTTCCCATGCATGTATTGTGAAAGAGGGGTTTAAATTTTGGGTGGTAGGTTAAAAAGTAATTTCTTTATGGTCAAAATCTGCATGCAAGTCTGACCCTAGTTTGCTAGTCCGTAGGGTATTTTTCCCAACAACAAGATGGAGTTAGATTGATTGGCTACACAAACTCATATTAGGCAGGATGCATTGTTGATAGAAAAAATAATTTAGATTGTTTCTTTGGATTTGTATCAACAATTGTGTCTTGGTTCAGTTGGAAAAAAATTTCAATGGCTTTGATTTTTGCTGAGGCTGAGTATATGGAAACCAATTAGGCCAGTCGTGAGGCCATATGGATTCAAAAGTTGTTGGTTGGGATATTTGATGTGTATTTGAGGCATAAAAATATCTAAGAATCCATTTTTTCATGTCAGGTCCAAACACATCGAGATTATATATCACTTCATTCATGACTATGTTCAGAGAGGGGCAGTTGAAATTCAATTTATATCCACTGATGAACGAGTAGCAGACATCCTCACTAAGTCTTTGGGAAGAGGCAAGTTTGTACCCTTCAAAGATAAGCCGGGAGTGATGAGGAACAATTTCCTCAGTAAGAGGGAGTGCTAAATAATTAAAAAGTACCAAGGACAAGTGTTTCTCACAACTTAGGTACCTAGGGGTGAAAAAGTGTTCAATGTTGTCCCTAGTGCATTAATCTTATGATAGATAAATTAAAAGTGACTTTTGGAATATTTGTGAAGTGGGTGACTTAAAAGTCATTAAATGACCACCATTGATCTAAGATTCCCAAGATCTAATCTCAACCCTTGGATCATGTGACTCTTCACATTCCCTCATTGAGTTGACTTAGGGATTGAGGTGCCCATCTTTTCCTCATTCTTCATGAGCATTTGGAGAGAGAAAGAGAAAGAGAGAGAAGATAAGGTGAAGAGGTTGAGTTGTTGCTTGAGGCACAATTTACAAGGAAAGTGAAGGCACACATATTGAGGCCAAGTTCAACATTAATTCAGTTGCATCATATAGATTTCTGAGAGTATGTATTGTTGTCTATAGGCACACAAATCGAGGAGGACATACAACATTAACTTATGAGAAGTTGGAATGATTCCCAAGACTTTTGTACAACATATTCAAACAAAAAAATTGAGGCATATGTTCTGGCACATTTTCCAAGGAAAATCGTACATCTACAAGCATAGAAATCAAGGAGAAGACCTATACAATTCATACATGAAATTATGGCATGAATTTCTAGGAGATTTGCTCATATTTTGAGGAGTTTATTTGGCTCAGTTTTTGAGACAAGTCTGTAATTTATAGTGTTGAAGATGAATGTTGTAAAATAATTTTTCTTTGATCTCTGAATACTAAAAGTCTCCCCTCTCTCACTGGTTTTCCCCTTGTAGGTTTTTTTGAGGTCTGTTTTTGACGAAAATTCTCATGTTAAAAATTTCTAGGTGTGCATTTATTTTTGATTTAATGGCTGTAGTAGGCTTCTTGTGTTTCTTGTCATGAACAATATTTTATGCTAACTAATTTTCAACAAAAAATGCAATGTGGGTTGGGCCTTAAACTAGGGTGAATCTCATTGAGAATTGAAACCGGGTTGGGGTCTGATTTTTCTGCAATGCTTACTTTGCAAGTGAAATATTTCAACAATGTTAGAGTTTACGTAACTACGACTAGCTCCAAAATCAATTAAAATTGATATGGGATGTTTATCAATCTTACCTTCCACTTCAATCATGGGGGATTGATACTCTTATTTCTTGTTGTCCAAGGCTACATAAATCCTTGGCATGTTTCCTCTCATGTCTTCAATTGTTTCAACCTCCTGAATGGTTTGGACAATCCTCATTCTTTCACCTTTTTCAGGGCAGTCCCTATATAGGTGATTTCCATCACATCCCCAACATTGTGCATGCTGCTACCTTGGCCTTTTCCCACATGGATGTACTATTTTGTGCTCATTTTGGGTTGACTATCCTTGCTTATTTGCTTGGGAGTGGATCTTGAAAAATGGTGGCTTAAAACCTTTCTTCCTTTGATCTCTCTTTCCTTTCATCTTGTCATTCCAATATTTTTGGAAGACTGGCCTACCTATTCTTTTCTCATAAATATGCTTTTCTCTCTTTATGGTATCCTCCAATTTTTTGGGGTTATCATATTATATCTTGTCACTATATAAAGAGGGTAACCCACTAAGAAACCTTTGGATTTTGACCTTCTCATCCTTTATGAACTCTACATACTTCAACAACTCGAAGAACCTCTTCTCATACTCATCCATTGTGGTGCTTCCCAACTTGAGTTCAAAGAAATCTTTCATATTCCTTTCATTGTAGTTCTCAAAAAAATGTTTCTCTTGGAAATATCCTTTGAAATCTCTCAATGATACCTTCCTCTCATCAAGGTGTTTTTATTTCTTAAGATGATCCCACCACATGGCTTCCTTTCCTTGCAAGTTGTAGGTTGTAATTTTTGTTTCTACCCTCAAGGGATAATAATGCATATATAGATATTTATTTATTTCCAACAACCAGGCATCAACTTATTCTCCCTTCCTGTGCTCAACATTGAAAGTTGGTGTCTTGATATTCCTAATTTCACCTTGCAATATGTCTCCCTCATGCATTCTCCTCTGTCTCCTGACAAGAGACACACTTTGGCTACTCCCTACCCCTGAAACTGCACATGATATCATAGTGGATTTCCTTGGGGAATTATGGTGTCTTCATATAATCCTTAACTAACTATCATTCCCATGCTCATCCCTTCTACTATGGGATCTAGATGTTGTCACTTATCTAGAATTAGATGCTTTCTTTTTTCCAGAGTCTTTAATGGATTTCCTCTGTAGCATGTTCAAGCTCTGTAGTATCTCTTCTTGAGATTTCATAATATTTTAATTATCATCCCTATATATTTGTACTTATCTATGCAGGCTTCTCATAGTTATAGGCTCCTACCTGTATCTTCTTCCATTATATTGTATCAACATTCCCCATGTTGACATGTAGCCCTCTGAATTCCTCTTCATGACTATAGTGTGTTGATTTTTATGTTTCTCAAATATTGATAGTTATTGCCTTATGATTAATAATAAGATACACTTTCACACAACAATTATCATAGAATAACTATACACTGAAAATATCAACTATAATACTGTAGCGGAAATGACAAGATCTATAAATATTAACCATGAACAATAAACACAAAAACACAACACAAGAACACAAGAGTTTATCTTGAGAAACCCAACCTTGGGAGAAAACCTAACAACCTTTCTATAGAAGAATTCAATCCAAGATATTACCGATACATTACCATCAATATCCAAAATACCATACAAAGAAGATCCTCCCCAATGCTAGCATAACCAAGACCTAGTGCCTCAATAAGATGACCAAAAATATCCTTCCCAAGTGTGGTGCACTCATCAAAATACCAGAAACCTATAAATAACAAAATTACCAAAACTATAGTTGCAACTCCCTTGTGCACACTGCATAGGGAGTTGTCTAACTATCCAAATGAAATGATCTAGTCTTGTATTTATACTAATATGGGTTCCTGTCTGGGGTTGACTTCTTATTTTGGGTCTTCAAATTACTTTATTATTTTCTATGTTTTACTGGTGGGGCTGAATTCTCTTCCCGAGCCTTCAATTTCTTCCTGGGGCTTCTGTAATGGTGTATATGGGATGTCTTGGAATATTTTGTAGAGAATGACTTACCCAAAGTTGCAAATCTTCAACACTCCCTCTTAACGAGGGAGATATTCTCCATACTTGAATTTCTTCTGTCATAGAAAGGTTGTCTTCATGAGCCATGCTGATGATCAATCTCCATACAATTGTGTCTATCACCTCTGGTCTCAATGAAGACCACACCTGGACCATTCACTTTCACAAGTACACCCTTGTGAGTGAATGCCACCATGGGTAAGCACTTGTGAGTGAATATGCCATTCTCCATTGGTTAAACCACAAATCCTGGGAGAGTGATTTTTGATGTTATATGATACGTGGAATCACCTCAAGAACTTCGATTCTATAGGTAAACCCCTATAAGTAAGGACTATGCCTGGGCCATAGGTACACCCTTGTGAATATCTAATCTATGCTGCAAATCATCAACACTCCCTCTCAACGAGGAATACATTATGCATCATGCATCTTACTTGGACACTCATCACAGTAAATATTTGTGAATGAGCTCATAATTATTCCAAGGTCACACAGACCTATCTGGGTTACAAAGACCTATATGGGTCACACAAACCTATCCTATATCACACAGACCTATATGAGGTCACACAGACCATTCTGGCTCATAAAGACCTATCTAGGGCACACTGAACCATCCTAGGAGAATGGATCTAGGGTCACACAAACCCATTTGATGCTACTAGAATGTCGAAAATCTTCTCGTCTGTGTGTTGGAATATCACCTCTCCATTTGCACCATGTCTCGGATGAAGTCCTGTGATAATCCTCTGAAACTACATTGTTTCATGATTTGTGCCAAAAGCTGCAATATAATTTGCCTCTGCTGTATTGAGTTCTACAAAAGTCTTCTTCCTGCTAACCCAAGAATCATGGCTAATCTGATGTAACACCCACTGGTGCTCTTTTTGTATACCACACTTCCTGTGTGGTCAGAATTTGTATATCTCCGCAGCTTCACCCCATCATATGAGACATATCATTTCCAATTGTACCACACATGTACATGATTTTCTACAACCCAGTGGTAGTTTCTTAGCTCTACCATAAACTATCTCATGGTGCAAAGAAATTATTTGGCCTGGTGTTAACCAGGTACATCAAGGATCCAATCAATTGCCTATACATCATGGGATCCACCAAATATGAATCTGAAGTAGAATCACTCAAATTCTTCAGATTTTTCATCATAGGTGTATTCATGGACTTGCAGTCCATCATATCAAATCCCATCAGTATCCCCTGAATGAGGAAGATCTCATCTGATCTCATCACACCTCTAATCCCAAGAGTACATGTGACCATGATCCTCCATCTCAAACTTTGAGGCCAACTCCCTTTGTCACTGGAGTAAATATTGTTGTCTAGTTTGCCTCACTGGTTTCTCCCTTTGTGACTGAGACAAAATCCATTCCCAATTCTCTTGATTTGTTTCCTCCTCTGTCACTGTAGCAATATCTACTGAAACAAGTGTATCCTCCTAGGATATCTCACATCTCCTCGAAGCCTCCTCAAATCATGACACTTGTCTGTCAATCTTGGAAGATGTCTCTCTCTCATCTAGATCTAAGGGGGAACTCCCTATGAATGATTAGCTCTCTCTCTAAGACAATTGATTCTATTTGAGATCAGGCTCACTCTGAGTCTGCATCATTATTGGTTAAAACCAAGCTCATAAAGTATCCACCAATCTTGGAGTACCATGCTCCCTCTAAAACATGACTCCCTCTAATTCTGTACAATCTCTAGAGCCATATTCTCCATGTGCATCTACTGATCCTCTGAATTTTGATCTCCAATGAACTGTTCTAGGAGGTTTCTTCTCCCTACTGGATCCTAAGGGAAAAATCCCTATGAAATTTGTCTCCCTCTGAGATGGTACTTGGTGGGGCCACCCACCTCATCACTGGTGGAGCCACATGCTTCTCCTCATAACTGGAAGGTTTGGGATCAATTATGTGACTCCTTGTAACTCGAGAATATCTGAGGTATTTTTCTCTCCTTGAATGTATCACAGGGAGATGCATGCCATACTACATCCTGCAAGGTATCATGAAACCATGCTAGCCTCTTCTTGGTCACTGCAACATATCTAGGTAGATCCACTGACCCTACTGGCTCTACTGACTCTTCCTGATGATATGAAGAGTGAACAATGAGACTAGATGGATTTATATGATAATATTTGGAGCCTTATTCTCTTCACAATCAATATACATGTGAAACACTTTGTATCCCAAAAATGTATTCTTCTTTCCAAAAGGTTCTAACTTCATCCTCTTCTCGTTTGGTACATGGATGTATATGGTCATGTACACAACTCTATGTCTAGATAGTCTGCTCCATGTCTCAAACTAGAGACCATATAATATGTTGATTCTTGCAACCATCACTATATATCCCTCTTAGAGATACCACCCATGACCTTCCTGGGACAAGAGAAATGACAAGGGAAAATAGAAGACAAGAACAATATTCTTATGAATAGGAAATAGAAAAAAGAACAAAAAACAATAGTTACAGGAACAATCGTCACTATATATCTTTCTTAGAGTTATCACCTGTGACTTTCCTGGAACAAGAACAAGAATAAGAAACAAAGAACAAGAAAAACACTTCTCTAGTATTGCTACCAGTCATAGCTTCATGGTAACCTTCCTGGAACAAAATAAGAAAATATCCATGGTAACCTACATGTAATTTATAAGGTAACCTGCATGGGACAAAGACAACAACCAAGAAAATCTTTGATAGGAGATAAATTCTATCTCGCAAACAAGTGCATCATTAGTACTAAACAATGAGAATTTACATAATGATTATTGTACTAACAATATTCAAGTGTCACTAAACATTTGATAGAAAAAATTACTCAGTAGTAATAGAACTCTAAAGATTGTTGTACCAATTACAATATTTATTTATGATGCAACAATATAAAAATATCAAACTTGATATGCAAACCTAGAGTCTTAATTGCTAGGGAGGGTGTGCTCCTCCGAATGCACTAGATCCGATGATCCCTTTGGGTCATTGCTTGGACAAGGTCCCTTGTACATATCCCTTGCAAGCACCCTCATACTTTACTAAATGATATAAATTGGAAACATATATAAGTGCATACCTCTAAAATTTGTAACACCATTCAACTTGTCTTCTAATTTGAAATTGAAAATCATCAATACATGAGGAAATCACAAAATTAAGATAGTTGAAAGTTCAATGTCGAGGAGAATGTCCATAAACCCTAAAATTTCAACTTTGACAGAAATTAAAACTGAGAAGTGCAGTAGGTGTGCTAGGGAAAGACGAGTTTCTCTATATAAAAAAATTTCCTCAACTCAACCCAATAAATGCTTAGCCAACTTCATAAAGAAAGCTGTTGCAACTGCTGTGGTGGGTTTTAGGTGAAATTTCAACTTTCACCAAGATGCAATATGAGACCACTAGGGGCTGTGTTAGGCTAGGGAGAGACGATCTATGGAAAAATTAAACTCAATGTCCTCCAATAAGTTTCTTGACAAGTTTAGGTCTGTGCAACAACAAATTGCAACAAAAAACATAAACTGTCCAGTGGCAATATTTCAACTAGCTCTGATACCATATTGATTTTTATGTTTCTCAGCTATTGATAGTTATTTCCTTATGATTAATAACAAGATACACTTTCATACAAGAGTTATCATAGAATAACTATAAACTAGAAATCACAACTATAATACTACAACAGAAATGACAAGATCTAGAAGTATTAACCATGCAAAATAAACACAAGAACACAACAGAAGAACACAAAAGTTTATCCTAGGAAACACAACCTTGAGAGAAAACCAACAAACTTTCTATAGAAGAATTCAGCCCAATATGTTACTAGTACATCACCATCAATAGCCAAAATACCATACATAGAAAATCCTCCCCAAGGATAACATCAACAAGACCTAGTGCCTCAATAAGATGACCAAGAGAAACCAAGAATGTCCTTCCCAAGTGTGGCACACTCATCAAGATATCAGAAACCCATAAATAATGAAATTACCAGAACTGCAACTGCAATTGCCTTGTGTGCACTGCAAAAGGAGTTGTTTGACTGTCCAAATGAAATGATCCAGTCCTGTATTTATAAGGATTTGGGAACTTGTCTAGGGTTGAATTCTTATTTTGGATCTTCAAATTACTTTATTATTTTCTTTCTTTTACTGGTGCAGCTGACTTCTCTTCCTAGGTCTTGAATTTCTTCTTGGGACTTCTGTAATGGTGTAGATTGGTCTTCTTGTACTTTCTTGTGGAGAATGACTTGCCCAAAGTTGCAAATCTTCAACATGCAGGACCCTTGGGAATATTCTATGGATGTAGTTCTCATACAAAAACCAAACTTCCTTCATGTACCTCTAAATTATCGAAGAAAATGTGCATGCAAACAATTTTCTATCAGACAAAAATATATACACAACATATCTAGGTAGATCCACTGACCCTACTGGCTCTACTAACTCTTCCTGATGATATGAAGAGTGAACAATGAGAGTAGATGGATTTATATGATAATCTTTGGAGCCTTCTTCTCTTCACAATCAATATCCATGTGAAACACTCTATATCCCAAAAATGTATCCTTCTTTCCAAAAGGTTCTAACTTCATCCTCTTCTCGTTTGGTACATGGATGTATATGGTCATGTACACAACTCTATGTCTAGATAGTCTGCTCCATGTCTCAAACTAGAGACCATATAATATGTTTCTTCTTGAAACCATCACTATAGCTCCCTCTTAGAGCTACCACCTGTGACCTTCCCGGGACAAGAGAAATGACAAGGGAAATAGAAGACAAGAACAATATTCTTATGAATAGGAAATAGAAAAAATAACAACAAAAAATAGTTACAGGAACAATCGTCACTATATCTCTTTCTTAGAGTTATCACCTGTGACTTTCCTGGAACAAGAACAAGAATAAGAAACAAAGAACAAGAAAAACACTTCTCTAGTGTTTCTATCAGTCATACCTTCATGGTAACCTTCCCAGAACAAAACAAGAAAATATCCATGGTAGCCTACATGTAATTTATAAGGTAACCTGCATGGGACAAAGACAACAACCAAAAAAATCTCTGATAGGAGATAAATTCTATCTCGCAAACAAGTGCATCATTAGTACTAAAAAATGAGCATTTACATAATGATTATTGTACTAACAATATTCAAGTGTCACTAAACATTTGATAGAAAAAAGTACTCAGTAGTAATAGAACTCTAAAGATTGTTGTACTAGTTACAATATTTATTTACGATGCAAAAATATAAAAATATCAAACCTGATATGCAAACCTGGAGTCTTAATTGCTAGGGAGGGTGTGCTCCTCTGAATGCACTAGATCCAATGATCCCTTTGGGTCATTGCTTGGACAAGGTCCCTTGTACATATCCCTTGCAAACACCCTCATACTCTGCTAAATGATATAAATTGGAAACATATATAAGTGCATACCTCTAAAATTTGTAACACCATTCAACTTGTCTTCTAATATGAAACTGGAAATCATCAATACATGAGGAAATCACAAAATTAAGATAGCCGAAAGTTCAATGTCGAGGAGAATGTCAATAAACCCTAAAATTTCAACTTTGACGAAAATTAAAACTGAGAAGTGCAGTAGGTGTGCTAGGGAAAGATGAGTTTCTCTATACAAAAACATTTCCTCAACTTAGCCCAATAAATGCTTAGCCAACTTCATAAAGAAAGTTGTTGCAACTGCAGTAGTGGGTTTTAGGTAAAATTTCAACTTTCACCAAGATGAAATATGAGACCATTAGGGGTTCGTTAGGCTAGGGAGAGATGTTATATGGAAAAATTAAACTCAATGTCCTCCAATAAGTTTCTTGACAAGTTCAGGTCTATGCAACAACAAATTGTAGTGGAAAACATAAACTGTGCAGTGGCAATATTTCAACTAGCTCTGATACCATATTGATTTTTATGTTTCTCATCTCTTGATAGTTATTTCCTTATGATTAATAACAAGATACACTTTCATACAAGAGTTATCATAGAATAAATATACACTAAAAATCACAACTATAATACTACAACGGAAATAAACACAATAAACACAAGAACACAACAAAAGAACAAAAGAGTTTATCCTAGGAAACCCAACCTTGAGAGAAAACCCAACAACCTTTCTATAGAAGAATTCAGTCCAATATGTTACTAGTACATCACCATCAAAAGCCAAAATACCATACATAGAAGATCCTCCCCAAGGATAACATCACCAAGACCTAGTGCCTCAATAAGATGACCAAGAGAAACCAAGAATGTCCTTCCCAAGTGTGGCGCACTCATCAAGATATCGTAAACCCAAAAATAATGAAATTACCAGAACTGCAACTGCAACTGCCTTGTGCGCATTGTAGAAGGAGTTGTTTGACTGTCTAAATGAAATGATCCATTCCTGTATTTATATGAATTTGGGCACCTGTCTGGGGCCAAATTATTATTTTGGTTCTTCAAATTACTTTATTATTTTCTTTCTTTTACTGGTGGGGCTGACTTCTCTTCCTGGGTCTTGAATTTATTCTTGGGACTTCTGTAATGGTGTAGATTGGTCTTCTTGTACTTTCTTGTGGAGAATGACTTGCCCGAAGTTGCAAATCTTCAACATGTAGGACCCTTGGGAATATTCCATGGATGTAGTTCTCATACAAAAACCAAACTCCCTTCATGTACCTCTAAATTATCGAACAAAATGTGCATGCAAACAATTTTCTATCAGACAAAAATATATACACAACATTGGAAAATAATGCATAAATTTTTCTTCTTTCTAATGCCACCAATCATCTTTTTTTTGTGTCGAATGTAACTTAAACTGCCCAGATCAATTTTCTGGGTTGATATATGGATCCTCCTCTCCAATATCTTCCAACAACTGCTCTTTCTTGCTCAATTATGAGCTCTGAGGAAAAAATTATAGTCATATGAATATTGCTAATCCACCCCTTTTGCACAGTTTTCATTTTGGTGCAATTAGTCGCATACACCAACTTTTGTTACTTCTAGAAGCAAATATTTCAGGAAACAAATAATTTTTTTTATGAGACATAGATAAAAATGATGACATGGAATTCATAACAACTCTCATATTATCAATCTGATGCTCCAGTAAAAAACTATAGCAATCTAGAAAATTCAGTGTATGAAACTTCAATGCAGTAATCTAGAAAATTTAGTGTATTCAAATAGAGATAGCTGAAAATTCAGTGTATGAAAATTGGATACCCTTGCACCGATATCCAATGCACACAAATTTTTATACCGCACACAAATATTCATTGTATGAAACTTTTTATACTATGCACAAGTATCCAATTTGTGCGACTTTTTATGTCGCACACCAACATTCCAGTGCATGCTTCTAATTCCGCACCACACAACACCAATGTTGAGCACACACACTGCGCACCATCATGACCATCATGAAAATTCATGACTCGCCTATCTAAGACAAATTCATTTTATTGGAATTCGAAGTGACCCCTCCATAACAACCATTATGAGTGCAATTATGACTTGAATTTGCTTAGAAGTTTGGGAATTTTCACTCAAACTTTACCGTTTTCCCAAAATTGAGCACAACTCAACCACCGAGATGACAAATTTACCCATTTCATGTTGATATTAGTCCCATACAAGTCTAGTGTTGAACCAAAAATATTTGATACCATTTTGTAACGTCCCCTAGCTTAACAAAGGAACATTACTTGTTGAAAATACACATAAATTTGAAAAGTTTCTACTAACTAAATTCCTGTAGCTTACAAGCTATGAATTATGCACATATTTAACCATTGTTTGATACCATATAATTAAATGAATCTACATCATTATAAATGAACATGACTATTGTGTCCTCATTTAGACAAACTATGCGTGCAACAACCTTTGTACTGCATGCGACAACTATTCACATCACACACGACGATTTGAGCATCACGCCAAAATCTAGACTTGGAATTTTCAGCGAAACTAGCTATCTCCCAAACTGCGCACTTCTGGAAAAAATTCACTGAGCCAAAGTTTTATAGATTGATGAGTATATAAAATTTTGAGTTAATAATATTTTTCTATATTTTCCATTTGGGGACCCGTTTCCTTAGAAAATCCCAAAAATCCCCCAAAAGTGGCCCATAATAGTAGTTTTTTCCATGTTTTGGCATCCCCATTCCAAACCCCCTAGAATCCAACCAATTCCTTCACATAGTATTTTCTAGTCTACATTTATGAAACCATGTACAAGTTTCAATAGTATCTATGTTCCTACCACCGAGTTTGACCCTGATCTTCAAAAACATGCAATTGACATTTTTTGGAAGTTTGGAGCATAATTGGCTAGTGGCCCACTATAACACTTTTGTATCCCTCCTTAACGCGAAAAAAACCTAGAAGTTTCATCTCAATCCTACTTAATCTTCTCTAGTTAATTTGAAATTATTTTTTTGGCTCGTGATTTTTTTTTGAGACTACAAGACAATTTCACCTGTGGTATCCTTATTCTCTTCTTCCTTTTCGAAGCCCGCGATTCAATTTTTTTTTGGAGACTAGGAAAATTTCACATGTGTGGTATCCTTCTTATCTTATTCCCTTTTGAGGCCCCCACATGCATCGATTATGTATTGTGCACTAATATTCAACACATGCTAGATCCACAATGCACAATGCCAATATTTAGCACACGCCCCGCGCACCAATATTCAATGGACACAAATTCTATGCCACACACCAATATTTAATGCACACAAATTTTATACCGCGCACCAATATACAATGCACACAACTTTTTATTTTGCGCATCAATATTCCCTTATGAATTGTATGTCGGGCACCAATATTTAATGCACAACTTTTATACTATGCACCAATATTCGGTGTGAGAATTTTTTTATATCGCGCACCAATTTTCAATGCACACAAATTTTATACCACGCAACAATACCTGATGTGAGTAAATTTTTATATCATGCACTGATATTCAATGCACATCGCAATTATGCATCATGCAACACCAATATTTAATGTGCATATCGTGTACTGTAATTTTACACTACGCAAAGCTAATATTTAATGCACATAATTTTTATATCGCGCACCCATATTTAGTGCACACAACTTTTTATCCCGCGCACCAATATCCAATGCACACAATTTTTTATACTGTGAAAAAATATTCAGTGTATGCAACCTTTTGATACCATGCACAAATATCCTGTTTGCGTGACTTTTTATGTTGTGCACCAATATTCTAGTGCACGCTTCAGATTTTGCACCACACAACACCAATGTTGAGCACACACACTGCGCACCATCATGACCAACATGAAAAATCATGAATTGCCTATCTAAGACAAATTCAGTCACTTGGAAGTTGAAGTGACCCCTCCATAACAACCATTATGAGTGCAATTATGACTTGAATTTGCTTAGAAGTTTGGGATTTTTCACTCAAACTTTACCGTTTTCCCAAAATTTAGCACAACTCAACCACC
>SNQJ01S0180178.1:5793-19507 GCA_010110895.2 Picea sitchensis | reverse complement strand
TGACACTTAGTAGATTATGTTTCAGACCATCTACAAACAACACATCTTGAGATTTTCCTTTGCCATTACTTAGGCTTACCATTCCTTTACCTTTTATTTTTCCTGGTGCATCATTTCCAAAAGTTACATTCCCTGATTTTTTTTCACTTAAAGTTAGAAACTTACTTTTGTCTCCAGTCATATGTTTTGAACATCCACTATCAATCTACCATGGATTCTTTTGTTTTTGGGCTGATAACACTAGTCCACACTTGTCATCTACTTTCTTCTTCCAAGCCTTGACATTTTTAGTAGTGGGGATCAAATTTGGCTTGTAATTCCTTAAGCGACAATTTGCAGCTTTATGTCCATAATTATGGCAGAGGTAACATTCTAGTTCATTGAATAGCTTATCATAGTGATTGTTATGCTTAAATTTCATCCTTTTCCCAATCATCGCATGATTTATTGTCTGAGGTTGTTTGTTTCTTGGTTGTCTCGATCTTTGTTGTGGAAGATGGTTATTCGTTGAGTATCTTGATTGTTCATATCTAAATCTTAAAGAACAGTTTATAGATTTGTGACCAAAATTAGAGCAGAAAAAACAATAACCATAGAAAAAACCTTTGTACCTTGAAAAAGTCTTTCTTCTTTGAGGAGGTCGATTTATTTCATGTCGATAATCTCTCTGATCTACAGATTTGGTTCTGGTAATTTTTCTTTCATTCCTTCTTGGTCGTTGATTCTCGTTCTTTGTTTCTGCAGAGCGACTATTGTCAATGTTTGAGGATTTGACAAACTTGATAGGTTCTGTATTACTTGAATAATCACTACTTGATCCTTATTCATACCCCAAGCCAAATTTCAACTTTGGGTTTCTTTGCTGATTTAGAATGGAGGTTAATCCTTCTGAAGCTTTAATACTTGACATATTTTGGTGATACAATGCCTTAAACTTATCCATCTCTTTTCTAGTTTTTACTATATCTTCTTCTAAGGCTTCACACCTTGCTTTCTTCTTTGATAATTTTTTTTTCAGTATGTCCTCTATTTTCTTTGCCTCTTCTAACTCTACTTTTAATAGGGAAAAGTCTTCATCAGGTTTTTTACCATTTATTTTAAAATGTATCAACAACTATTTTTTGTTTTCGCTTCTTACATCTGAGTCTATCAATTTCTTCCAAAGCAGTGATTAATTCACCTTCCATATCCACCACTGCTTCTTCATCATCCATGTCACCTTCTCTGAGTTTATCATCAAGATCTCCTATATCCATAAGCATAAAGTCATTCACTTTGTCTTCACAGGATGAATCACTATCTAAGTCTTCTGAGGAGTCATCATTGTTTGCACACAAAATTTTCTTTTTACTATATTTCTTTTCATCATCAACGTTCTAGTCTTTTTGTTCCTTTTTCTTGTGGGGACACTTAGATGCAAAATGGCCTATTTTACCACAGTTAAATCATTTGAAGGGAAACTTGCCTTGATATTTTCCTGATCCTCTCTTTAACCTTCTCATAAAGTTTACTTCAATATCATCTAGCTCTAAATCAATATTCTTGTCCGCTTTAAAAGAAGCCTCTCTAGTAATGGATTTATCTTTGCTAATTCTCATTTCATATGTAGTTAAGGTTCCTAGGAGTTGATCAATGGATAGAGTTTTAAGATCATTTAGTTCTTCTATTGCAGAAACTTTTGGATTAAATTTATCAAGAAGAGATCTTAAAATCTTCTGAACTAAGAATGATTCTTCAAACTTCTCACCAAGACCCTTCATGGCATTCACAAGTTCTTCAACTCTTAAAAAATGCTTGCTAACTGTTTCATATTCATTCATCTTTATCTATTCAAATTTCAATCTATATGTTTGAAGTTTGGCATCTTTTACTTTCTCATTTCCTTCATAATTGCTAATAAGGTTATCCCACATTTCTTTGGCAGTTTGAAGATGCATCACCTTTACAAACTCAACTTCTGCAAGTCCATTCAATATATCATTCATTCACTTAGCATTAAATCTAAATTCTAACTTATCATCCTTGGAAGCTAGCACAACAGGATTTATGTATCCAGTCTCTACTACATCCCAAACTTCAGCACCTAAGGCCATTAGGTATGTTCTCATTCTAACCTTCCAGAAGGAAAAATTGTTCCATCAAACAGAGGAGGCTTAGTGGCTGAAGTCCCTTCATGACTTGTCATGTTTAAGCTTATAGATCTACCTTTAGATAAAAGGGACCCGCTCTGATACCAATTGTTGAAATTACTAAGACAACTGAGAGGGGGGGTGAATTAGTTGTTACTGTGCTTAAACAATTTTAAGTCTATTGAACCATTTTTAATCTTTCTCCAAGTGACCATCAATATTATACAACATATGGACAACATAAATAATGAGCATCGGTCACACATAAGATATATACAAAGAAAAATTTTCACGAGGAAACCCATAAAGGGAGAAAACCTCTTCTTCTTCGAAATTATAGGCAGTCTTTTAAGTTCTATACATCATCTAAGTTTGAGCACCAACTCAAAGTGAGGCTACTACCTCTGTTTCACAAGCTACAACTTGTTGAGAGCACCAACTCTCTAGTTTCTCTAGCACTCCCTAGAAGGAAGCACCAACTCCCTGAGTGTTCCAACACCGACTAGATGGAAGCACCTACTTCCACTTATACAAGAACCAACTTGCATACAGAAAACTCTGTGTTTTCCCAAGCACCACCCTGCCACCTTGTTTTCTAGCCACAACTAAATGGAAGCTACAACTCCCAATATTCAAGCATCAACTTGAATATCAGAGGACCACAGTCATCCCTAGCACCACCCTACCTCCCTATTTATAAGTAAAATGATTGAATGAGCAACAACACAGGTGTTTCAATTCTTACCACTTCTCTCCTGTCCTGCAATTCTTCTATGCTTCTATCTGTTCTGCAATTCTGATCCGCCTCAAGATGCTTTGCAATTCTTCTCTTGCTTCTGTCTATTCAACATCTATTACTCATCTCTGAGTTTTATCTCACATTGCACATACTGTCGGTCTCGCACTGCGCATATTGTAATTTTCCCTTTCTTACAACTCAACTCATTTTTCATTTAGAACAACTAGCCATACACAGTCACTGCGTCTTTATTTTATGCACTTCACACAACTTCAGTTACACCTCGAATTCCTAGGACAACAATGCTTCAACCACGTAATCGCCAACCATCCAAGAACCATGATTCGGTTCTGCTAGCTGAATCGTAATTGAATAGTTAATCGTAAAGATCAATAGTAGCCCTTTGATCAAATTTCCATTTAACAGGCATCATTGGATTAAATCCGCAAGGTCTTGCGTTTATCCCATATGCCCATTGGCTATGACCATGGGCCTAATCAAAATGCATTTCGCATTTCACATTTTGGCAATCCTGTGTCAAAGGATCTCGACGCTCCAAGTTGCGATCCCCAAAATAGAGCTTAGCTCCGCTAGCTGCTCCCTCTCACATGACCATCAGCAGTGACAACAACCTACAACAAAAGGTGTTTCACATTTCATGAATTTATGAACTTCATCAAGCCTGATCAACAATCGAGATCTCCAATGATCCAACGGTCTAGATCTCATCACGATATCGCGTTTCATGATTCCTGTGATGAAGGGTCTCGACACTCCATGTTGCGATCCCAGAAATGGAGCTTAGTAATTAGCTCCTTCCCTTAATCCTTCAACGATGTGACCTTGTCTATGACCACGGGTTAGACCTTATCACAATTTCTCATATCATGAGTTGCAAGGTTAGAACATTTCCTTCCTTTGACTTTCCAGTAAGAGAAATGTTAATCCCTCGCCACATGTCCCTCTTGGATCAATGGTCAAGATCTTATCATGATTTCTCAACTTCACGGGCCTTCGTCATGCCTGATCAATGATCCATGATCTCCCTTTGATCAACGAATTTGATTAAGTCGTGGTTTTGCATTTCATGATTTCATAGGATAGACCACCTCCTTTCTTTGACTTTCCAGTCAGTGAAATGTCAATCGCTCGCCATGTGTCCTCTGCATCCAACATTCCACAACATACCTCGATCCAAAGGTGCATATCAATTCTCAGGACTTCGCATATCGCAAGTTCCCACACCATGTTTCGTTGACTCCTCCAATGTGTAGGTCAGCGAAATTCTAGTCACTTGCCACATGTCCTTATTGAATATGGACGATCCTCCTGCTTTCGGGATTTTGTAGGCCCGCTTCATATTGCATATAAATACCATGCTCCTTCTAATGGATCCAACGATGGTAGGTCTTCGGGCTCAGATCTGACGCGTGAGATCTATTCTCTTCTACTATGCGCTCCTCCTATCTGAATTTAGATTTGACTGTCATCGAGAATTATGAATGGGATCCAACGACCACTGTTTCTCTTGCCATTTCCATGACATTCTCACTACTCTACTGATCGTGCTAATATTCTCCATCAATGACAAACACGCATACTTTGCCTCTGTCTGAAAACATGCCAACTTATACTCCATTAAAACAAAAATGGGTAAATAAACATATAAAATAAACACTTATCCCCTCAAGACCCCTCTCTTGTGGAATCATAGCCCCCTATAACTCTTATCCTTGTCCGTCTAGCAACCAGTGATGTATTCATTATTAATAATGATCAAAAGATAACATTTCCTAGGCACACTGGCCTCGTTTAATTGTTTTGGCACTCTGGCCTTTCATAAATTCACAAAATACATTATTTAATATGGGGCTCAAAATTGGGGTATTACATGACTTCTAAATTGAAGAGCTTGTGTATGTGAGGGATGAGGATAGGTCCTCAGATTTTTAAAATTTAAGCTTGGTAGCCTTCAATATCCTGAGCTTTCCTATTTGAAAGTCGCTTAAACATGGACTCTATGTCATCCAAAGAAAAAATGTCATCCTTTGTAGGTACAATAGGGATGGTGTCTATGGCATTAGGGAACTCATAAATATTTTTAAGGTAGGAATTTGATCCGGATTATTTTGAGAATGAAATGAAGGTGAAAATATAACACTAAAATATACATATATATTTCAATAAACATAGAGATACAATAATGTGTGATTTTTATTAATGACAAAAATGTACAGAAACTGTAAAATTACAAAGTGAATGAACTCGCTATAATGGTGACAACCTATCTCTGATAAGAGATGCGATGGATATGCTCATTCAAAAGAAGATGATGATGTTTTCAATGAGGTTCTAGAGTCCTTTTTAACATAAATAAAATCCAAAAACCTAACCCTAGAAGATGAAATGCCAAAAGGTTTGTGGGCCTCGATGGGGGAACTCAGGGATGATTTTAGGGGCTAAATTTCCCTCGTGGGCTAATTTTCCATGGTTTTTCTAAAAATGAGATTCGCTATTTTAAAAATGATTCGCCCAAATTCTATAGGATAAAACTAATTCACCTTAAAAATAGCCAAAATTTTATAAAAACTATATAAAATACTTAGAAATTTGAATATTTTTACAAAAATATCGCCAAACATTTATAGTTGACATATGAAGGATTAGTAAGATTCGCAAGGGTTTCTACATTTTAAAAGAAATTTCCATCCTTAAAATCATCCCTAATGGGGGTAGTTGATACGTCAACTTCCCAAGGGAGTAAATTTTGCATACGATCTCTGTTTGGGGAGAACGATTGATTGTTGGAAATTTCTGTCCGAGGAATATACATTTTTCCATCATACTCCAGCTACATCATATAGTGTGACTTTGGCAGGTCCAAAAAATGTTGTTTAGGACCTCAAAATGACCCCACGAGTTTGGGACCCAAAAATCTATAGACAAACTACTAAGGTGGAAACCCCTATTTTGAGTCAGTGGAATAGGTGGGTGGCCAGTGATTTTCTCCTCGATCATTATTCCCCCCTTAGGAATAAATGGTCTCCATTTCATCAAGTCTCTAGGGAATATTTTGATGAATATGAACCTTGATGAGTTTCTTTCCTTGTTGAAGAAGTTGTCCCTCTTATTGTTGAAGGATGTTATGACCTATTGTTGGATGGGTTGGATCCATTTAACCAATATAGTTGCATGATTAGCCTATGTGTGGGAGGAACCTATTGATGAAGATGAAACATGAATAACATGAGGGGATTTATTATAACTTGGTTTGTCTGGGCAGTGTGGAGGCACCCTTGTATGTGCAGTAGGAATATCTTGGTTCTCTTCTACAAAATTTTTGATCAGCTTCTACTGGATAGAAGGTTCTTGGGATGAGGCTGTTGTGGTTGTCGTGTCCTTCTTTTCTAACCAGATTGTGAAGAGGATAAAATTTTTGGTATGAGAGATTACTTTGCGACACTATTTCATTGGGACATTATTTATAACTACCTCTGGTATCATGTAGAGATGACCCCCCCAAAGTAACAATGGTGTTACGAGGTCGAGACTCATAAACAACATAATGCTTCCACATATATGGCTGGCCTAATAGAACATCAAATGCTTCCAGTGGGGAAACATCACACAATACTTCATCCTTGAAGGTCTTGATGTCGTATGACAGGTGACAATGCTTGCTATCACGAAGATCTCATCTTTGGTGAAGCCATCCGATGTTATATGGTTACGGGTGTGGTGTTGTTGGAAAATACAACTGCTTGAAGAACTATGTTGAGATAAGGTTCTTCTAGCTTCCACTATCAACAATAAAATGTAGCAAGGTCCACTTTACCACATCCATGAATCAAAAAGGTGTTTCCCCTCCTTAGGATCATCTAGTTCTTCTGGTTGGATTGTTGTGGTCACGACAGTAGAAATGGGTTGTTCATCAATGATCCGACTCCTTTATTATTGTCTGAATCAGAGTCCAAGTCTGGGATCGGCTTTTTTTATTTGATCTTGGCCACCAATGATTGTTTTGAGCGACATTCATAGGTGTTGTGCCAAGGGATTTTGTGGAAGTTACACCACTTCCCTATGGCATTCTTCTTCTTCCCATAGCTCTTTTTTTCTTATGGCTTGGACTAGTTGTCTTGAGGTTGGTTGTTTTGTGAGTTAGATATGCCTTTACCATAATTTGGTTGTTGTGGATTTTCAGACCCAAAATCCCACTTGTTTTTCTGCTTAAAGTTTTGCTCGATTTTGATAACATATCGTTATGCGATTCCCAGTGATGAAATGTCCAAAAATTCCATTTTTGGATGTATTTGTGTAGAGCTCTGTGGTATTTTAGAACCATATTTCACTCAGATTCTTTGATACCCATATTAGTGTGCAAGGTATGGAAGGTATTTATGAAATCCAACACTATGTTTCCCCTCTCTTGATGTAGTGTGGTCCATCTCATGTACTAGTCATCATAGTCTCCCATAGGGTAGCATTGTTCCTTGATTGCATCCATAAAAAATATCAATTTGGCTCGGACCTAAATATTCCAGACTCCTCTATGGAATTTTTCTCCCATTAAGTTTCCCACCAATGTTTGACATGGTGGAGAGCCTGAAGGAGTGCAAAGGTGATATTTTCTCAAGGAGTGCGTAGCAAGATATTTTCTCCGCCGGAAAAATTGTGAACGTAGAAATAACCTTCTAGCAAATTTAACCATTTTTCCAAGGCATCCAGACATCTAACATTCAAATATGGGAATATAATAATTAACTTGTACCTTGAATGGGGCAGTGTCTCCAAAGTGACTTCTGATGAAGACATGCCTGTTATTGTCTAATCATTGTTGAAGGATTTGGGAAAGATTCTCCAACATATCGCTCCTTTGTTGCATGAAGGATTGCAATGAAACAACTTTGATGTGATATTCTACCTTCATCTCTTCTTCCACCATGGAGGTCAAGCTTGGGAGTGAGAGAGCAATTTTCCTCAAGATGCCATCAATAACCAACTCTCTATACCTTGACCTTGCCGGGGACATGCACTAAGAAACCAAAAGGAGTAGCCCACTGACACCAATTAATCCATATTATTTTGAGAATAAAGTGAAGGCAAGAATGTAATAATGAAATATACATAGATATTACAATAAAACATAGCCACAATAATACATGATTTTATTAATGATAGAATGTACGTAAACCGTAGAAAATACAAGCAGGAATGAAATCGCTTAAAATGGTGGCATCTTATCTCTAAGAGATGTATACACTCATTCAAGAAGATGATGATGTTTTCAATGAGTCTCTAGAGTCATTTTGACATAAAGAAAAATCCAAAAATCTCTTAAGATAGACAATGCCGTGTTGGTTTTATGGGTTCCCATGGGGGTAGAAGTTGATAATGGTCAACTCCAAGGGTGTAACATTTCACACGACCTACTAGCAATTTAGACTGTTGGAAATATATATCTGAGCACCACATATGTTTCCATCACATTGCTGCCAAATCCTATAGTGTGACCGTGGAGTTCTTAAAATACGCTTTTAGGGCTCCTAGACCCTGAATTTTGGGACCCAAAAAACTATAGAAAAAAATGCCAAGGTTTAAAACCCCTATTTTGAGCTAATGGAATAGGTTGGTGGGTCATATATTTTCACCTGGATGAGAATTCTAGTTCTTTAAGGGAATCATATTATTTTCTTTTAGTATTGTGGCATTAGAATTTTCCTCCAAAACTCTTAGGATCAAGCTTAGATAGATATAAAATCCGCTCTTGCTTTTTATTTACATAGTACATTTTTTCCCACACTAGAATTTGTACACATAAATTCACATTTGTTTTTCCCTTCGTTAAATTTTGATTATATATAATAAAATTATATATATATATATATATATATATATATATATATATATATATATATAATGATGTGGTGATGAAGAAGAAAATGATTAACCTCTAGTGTGATCAAATTTCTTCTATGTAACATTAAGAGGTAAGTAGATTGTTTAGATTACCTTAGAATTATATTTGTGTTTTTGGAAAGTTTAATGAGAAGAATTCATAAATAACCATATTTTTACTGAGTGAAAATATTAAAAAGGTCTTTATCATAAAAAAAATTGAAATTGTGGTTTCCATGTGGTGTACCAAACAATTCTAAAAAAGAGTGTTTTCTATCTTCAACTCATTTAGTATTATAATCATGATAAAAAAAAAATTTAAATTAATTTTTGAGATAAATTTTATAATCATATCTAACTATATTATTTTTTTTTGTAATCAAGGAATCGGCAACAGAGGTTCTCGCATCGTGACACAGATTCGATTTATGTATGCTACCTCTATAACCTCCAGATGAATCCACATAACCCACAAGCATGGGGAACACGTAAATGAGGGTGAGAATCAAACTTGAACCCTCCTTTACATATCTCTTTCCATTTACATGACACTTGTCAGTTGATCTACACCCATGTGAGTATATCTAACTACATTTTCCAAAAAGTAAAGATATCTAATATTTTTATTTTATAATCAATTTGTAATTTAAACAAGTCCAAATAATATTTAAATAAAAAATTTGTGTTAGTATTTGTTCTTCTTAGTATTTTTTTAATATAAAATTATTTTTAAAGTAAATATACCTTCCATTTATATATAGATATTTTTATCTCATATTTTTAAAACCAACAAAATTCAATATCAATATGTAAAACAAAAAATAAAATAATTAATGATATAATTTAAATTGTAAATTATAAAGATTTAAACTCCAAGTATATGTTTCTTAACTAATTTTCTTACATTTTATTTTATTTTATTTTATTTTTATATAAAGATATATTATATTTATGTACTCTCTTTACAATTAGATATAGCTCAATTAATGATATCTTAATTTAAATTGTAAATTATAAAGATTTAAACTCCAAGTATATATTTCTTAACTAATTTTCTTACATTTTATTTTATTTTATTTTTATATACAGATATATTATATTTGTCTACTCTCTTTACAATTAGATATAGCTCAAGTGATTAAGAAGAATGATCATCCCATGCAAGTTGAATTTATGCGCATGTACCTAACAGGTTTATGGGTGTATCTATTCCATAGTAAAAAACAAAGGTATTCTACCATATTTGTATCTTATATATTAAGATATACAATTATTGTTATGTACTATATCTTCAAATTTTAATTAATCATTTAGAAAGTTATGTCTTTTTTTGATAAATTTCTTCTTAAGTTTCTTGAGTAAAGACATCATAATCGTTTTTTTTTTGGTAAGAGGACCTTGTTTTTAGCTTCCAATAAAAAGGTAACTTTAAAGATTTTGTTGAAAATTTGCTTCACTTTGAGTTCATCAAGTTATGCAATTTTGAAGATTTAATTTGTATAATGGAATGACTAAAATCTATTTAAATGAATTGTGTTTATAAGATCTAATTGGTCTAATGATATGGTTGAAATATAACTTATTGAATTGTATTCATGGGATTTTGACATCTTAAATGACCATCAAGGTGACTTAAATCATAAAACTTTAACCCTAACTCTAAGATTTGTTAGGGATAAAATCCTTCTAGAAGTTAATCTTCATAATCAAAATAACTTGATCTTTGACACAAATAAAAATGATAGTTTTCTAATGAATCTAATTAAGAAAGATATTGAAGACCTATATCATAATTTTATAATAACCCTCTCTACATCCATAAACAAGTTCCTTATTGAGGTGTTGCATAAAAAGGAAACTAGAAAAAATGACTCTTGGTATGATAGATAATGTAATATTGCTAGAAAATACATTAGAAATGATTCTAATGTGTCTCTGGAATTCAACAAGATAAATAGGCATGAATCCCTAATTAAAAGAAAAAAGGTACTATATATCTAGAATGAAAAAGAAGGTATTTCACCTCTCTAAGATACATCCTAAGTAATTGTGGACACAAATTCTAACTCATAAGACTAAAGAATAAAATATGATTTCTTTCAGGGACTAGAATTCCTACCTTAAAAAGTTTTACAAATACCCCAATGTTTTGGACAACATTTAAATCCTTAGTATAGAGGAATACATTTTTTCTTTAGATGACAAATAGTTTGGGGTTAACAAGATCACAAAAGGGAAAAAGATATGGAAATAAAAGGATACCAAGAGGAAATATAATATTAGAGTGCCTATTCATATCTATTACATTCACAACCTCTTCAATTTAGTGGTCAAGTATGATTTCCCTGAACTCTCTATTCAAAGTCTCATTGTTCACATTTTTAAAAGTCGAGATAAAATTAATCCCTCTAATTATATGACCATTAATAGTATCTCTATTTTATCCAAGTCAAACGGAATCATTCTAGGAAAGAATACCAACTTATGGTGAGAGATTCATGGAAAAAGAGATAAAGGCCTTGAGCTATATTTATGAGTAATCATTCAACTATGGATCGCCTTATTACACTTAAGATAATCATGGAGGAGCATCAAAATAATAAAACCGATCTCCTATGTTTATTTTTGGACTTTAGAAAATCATTTGACACAACACCTAAGAATAACCTCTAGAATAGGTTAGAAGAGCTACAAGTTCCTTTCAAGTTGAGAGATGTTATGACAACATTGTATGAGAATATTATTTCCAAGTTTATGAACATTTAGGGATGATCAAAAGACAATAATTTTAATTTAGGAGTTAATCAAGTTTTTCCCTTCTCCCCTACCATTTTTGGCATACACATTGACAAGTTAGAGTGTTGCTTGGAAGAAGAAATATGTGTCGTCACGTCTCTAGCTAGAATAGTCATCGTCCTTCTTCTGCATGTTTATGATATTGTTCTTATGGAGATAAATCCCTATGATCTCAAAAATAAACTCAATATTCTCAAGTATTCATTTTCTAGTATGGGTAGGACTATTAACATCGATAGAACAAAGGTTATCAAAATCAAATCCAAAATTATCACTTGTGCTAATTTCATGTATGACAATAATAGATTGGAGGAAGTGAGTTCATACAAATATCTTATAATCATTTTCATCATAATCTCAACTCGAACTATAGCATTGATAAAAATATAATTGGAGGGTGTAAATCTTATTATGGAGTAGAAAGTAATTGCAAACCACTGGAGCTCTGGCTTTTGAATAAGAAGAAAGTCCTCTTTAAGATTCCTGTTAGTTCCATTATCTTATATGGTTTTGAATTTTGGAGATACAATGTATTTAGAGAATCGTGTATAAAGTTAGAGTGAATAAAAAAGCATTTTAGAAATTATAGTATTAAAATTAAATGCAATACACCATATCCTATCCACCTCATAGAAGCGAGTCTTTCTCTCATTGAGAGCATGGCTATGACTAGGTACTTAATGTACAAGAACAAGATAAACAACATGGAAGACAAGAGGCTCCCTAAGTTTTTCTTCAAAATCTAGTCAAAACCACCTATGAATTACACCGGGCTGGCATAAATATGCCAAGTTTTCGCTAAATCAATAGGGTATCGAGGAATGGGTCACTCTAAAAAACAACGATAATATTAAAAATATTATTACATCTAAATTTAAGAAGAAATTGTGGTGCAATAAATCTTTAGAGGATAAGAGAAAAATAAAATATTGCAGGGAGGTGGTTAACCCCAATCTAGAAGATAAAAATACCTCTTTATTTTAACTAGCGTAAATAAGAAAAGTTACATTACTAAAATAATAATAAACTCTCATGAGACCCATAGTGAAAAACGACATTGAACAATTCCTAAAATACTAAGGATCGAAAGAATTTGTCATCTTTGTGACACTAAGAATGTTGAAGTTAAAAATGACTTTATTTTAGAATGTGTTGTGTACACCTACATTATATTTCAATTTAAAAATATTTGTTACAATACCAACCTTCCTATAACTTTAAATGATCAAAACTATGGTGATCTAAGAATGCATCTCTTAAAATTTTTATGGTATAGAAATAAAATTATAAAGGAAACTTAGTAATTCCTTACCTTTTCTTAAGTTCTCATAGATCAAAATTGGACTTAGTTGTTGATGATGATAATAATGATGATGACAATGATGATGATTAAATTTTTAATGTTAAATATACATTATTTATAATTAATTTGAAATTTAAAATTATCTAAATAATATTTTAATAAATTCTATATTATTATTTATTATTATTAAGAAAAAAAAATGTAATTATTAAATCATATTTATTTACTTATTTTTCTCACTATATATTTTATTTTATTTTTTATTTTTTAAATATCCACTTAAAACATGAAATGAAACACCATTCCTACAAATTTTCAATTTTTCTAACAAATTTAAGAATCAATAAAATGGAGAAATTAAAGCATCAATAAAAAGGTTAAAGTGAAGGACAACAAAAGGATCCATGATTTCTTAGTACAATTTTCTAGGTATGCGAATCCAATTTTGTCCAATAGTTTTATGTTTTTCTGTTTTCTGTTTTTCTTATTTGAACATTTTCCATATTTATTGGAAGGGTGATTTTAAGATCACTTACTTTTTAAAAGGAAATATTGGTTATATAAACTTTATAAATAATCTTAAGAGACTTGAATGACTTGTATTTATGGGATTAACAAAAATGTGGTAAAAATATTGGTTATATAAAATTTACAAATAATTTCATGATTTAAGAGACTTGAATGACTTATATTCATGGGATTAACAACAATGTGGTAGACTATGTTACATATAATATCAGTATGTAACAAAATTGTTAATTTTCATATCTAAAATGATCATGAAGGTGAATTCAATCATAAATTCTTAATTTTTCTTTTAAGAATTTTGTTGCATAGTTTTAATAATGAAAA
>SNQJ01S0180177.1:6057-25491 GCA_010110895.2 Picea sitchensis | reverse complement strand
ACTTGGAAGCTCGCTTCAATACCTTGCAATCTAATTTCACAGAGACCCAACAAAAAGTGAAACAACTCAATGCCAATATTTCCACAACCAAAATAAACATGCAGTCCCCCATCGTCGCCTCAGTCGAGGTACTCAAACAAGACATGGCTACCCAGCTTGAATCTGTCGTTTCGATGATCTGCACCAAACTACATATCCCTGTAAATACCCCTTTCTCTGACCCACCTTTGCATACCGAAGTTCAAACTTCCTCTCATTCCCATAATTTTCTGCGTGACCACTTTCAGCGTGACCTATGCCTTCCGTGGGTGGATGTGACCAAATTTGATGGCTCGAATCCCACTAGTTGGGTAACTCAAATGAAACATTATTTCTCTTTGTACGACATTACAGATGACTTGGCGAAACTATCGTATGGTGTTCTCCATCTAGATCAAGAACATTGGCAATGGTGGAAATGGAGAAAAACTTCTCATCAAGGGTATCTTTCTTAGACACACTTTGTGGTAGAGATTTATGAACGCTTTAACACCAATACCAACAATTTAGGCTGTTTGAAAAAATTGAAACAATATGGCATAGTGGAAGACTATATAGCTTTTTTGAGCGACTGACCTTTCATATAGAGGGAATTTCTGATGCCTTTTTTCGAGAATTTTTTATCAGTGGCCTCAAGGATGAGATTCACGCCCATGTCCTCATGGCTTGTCCTTAGAGTTGGGTGGAGGCTACTAAATGAGCTAAGGAAGCACAACAGGTTGTCTCTTCTCAAAACCAGAAACCCTCCTTTATTCCTCGCACTAAACCAACAAATCCCACTCCTTCCACTCCATTAAAGATCAAAAAATTGACTAGGGCCAAAATGGCTAAACGCCAAGTCAAAGGCCTTTGTTATAATTGTGATGATAAAAACTTTTTGGGCCACAAGTGTAAGGAACAAAATATATTTATGGCCATCTTGGAGGATGTTTCGAAAGAGGATGTTGAAAATCCCTTTGTGTCTAAGTCACCTCAACCCACAGATATAACCCCTCCCTCAGACCCTCCCAAAGTAGAACCAATCATTTCCCTAAATGCTCTCACTAGCTTCTCTGCTCCCCAAACCCTCAAGCTAATTGGTTACATCAAGCATAGGAAGGCCATCATTCTCTTTGATAGTGAAAGCACCCATAATTTTATTCATCGCCGTATTGCCCAAGAAACTCATTGTTATTTCCATGCAGTCAATAATTTGCAAATCATGATTGCTAATGGTAGCTCCATGAAATGTGGAGGGCGTTGTGAAAATGTGCATCTCCAAATTGGTGACTGCCACCTGAAATCTCATATGTTTTCTATCGACATGGGAGGTTGTGACATTGTGTTGGGTGCATACTGGCTAAGGACTTTGGGTCCCATTCTCATGGATTTCAAGGAATTAACCATGCAGGTCGACGATGAGGGTCAAAAATATAATTTCCAAGGCATCAACACTGGTTTACCTAAGATCATTAGTTCCCAGTGCATGGAAAATATGCTCAAAAAGGTCATTCTAGAGTTATTTCCCAACTCCATTCCATACAGGCAACTGAGACACCCTCTGTGCCCCAAGACCTCCAATCCATCCTCTCTAAACATCAGATATTTTTTTCCATTCCCCAGGGACTCTCGCCTTCCCGTGGTGTTCATGATCATTCCATTCCCCTTATACCATAAAGCCTTCCTCCCAATATTCGTCCCTATCATCACCCATTTTCCCAAAAAGATGAAATTGAAAAAAATGGTTCAAGAACTTCTTAACGTAGGCGTTATCTACCCTAGTACGAGCCCCTACTCTTCTCCTATGATCATGGTCCTAAACAAATAAGGTTCTTAGCGCATGTGTCATGAATTTTCGCGCATGTGTCATGGTTCTTTCTCCCTTTTCTCTGTCATTTTGTCTTAGTTTTCTTTGATGATATCCTCATCTATAGCAAAACCTCGACAGACCATCTTGCTCATGTGGACCGAGTTCTCCATTTACTCTCTCAACACCAAAATTTTCTGAAACAATATAAATGTGCTTTTGGTCAAAAGTGGAGAACTTGGGTCATCTTGTTGGAAAGAACGATGTCAGGATGGATCCTAAGAAGAGTGAAGCTATGCAAGACTGGCCTCAACCCAAGACTCTCAAAATCTTGTGAGGATTTTTTGGCTTAATAGGTTATTATCGCAAGTTTGTTAAGAATTATAGAAAGATTGTGACACCTCTCACTGCACTACTTAAAAATAATTCTTTCACTTGGACTCTAGCAGCTACTCAGGCTTTTCAAACCCTGAAGATGGCCATGTGCACCACTCCAGTCCTAGCCCTCCTTGATTTCACAAAGACCTTTGTCCTAGAATATGATGCTGCAAGGAAAGGTATTGGAACTGTCCTTATGCAAGAGGGTCNTGCAAGGAATGGTATTGGAACTTTCCTTATGCAAGAGGGTCGTCGGCCTTTGGCCTTTGCCAGCAAACAACTTTCTGAAAGAATTTTGGGAAAATCAATCTATGAAAAAAAAATGTTAGTTATTTTGCATGTCGTTGATTTGTGGCACCCTTATCTATTGGGGCAATTCTTCCAAATTAAGACAGATCATCAAAGCCTCAAGTATTTTCTGGAAAAACGCATTTCCTCCCCAGAGAAACCAAAAATGGGTGACTAAGATCTTTGGATATGATTATGAGATCATTTACAAGAAAGGGAAAGACAATGTGGTTACAGATGCACTTTCTCGAAAATATGAAGATCAAGGCTCCCTTTTTTCTCTCTCCTTCATTGTACCATATTGGCTCCAAGTCGTTCGCTGGGAATGGTTACATGATACCAAAAGTCTGCATCTGATACAAAATTTGTAGTCCAATTCTCTAGTTTCCCCAGGGTACTCTCGGCTCCATGATGAGCTTCGATACAAAGTTCGTTTGTATTTAAGTAAATAGTAAAAACTTAAATCCATTGTGCTTTTAGAGCTTCATGCTACACCCACAGCTGGGCACTCCGGGTTTACCAAAACCTATGACAAGGTCAAACGTTCTTTTTTCTGGGATGGTAGGAAACAAGATGTTCGTAATTTTGTTGCTGAATGTGATGTGTGTCAATGAAACAAGGACAAAACAGTTAAATCTCATGGCACACTACAACCGCTTTCGATCCCACCTGTTATTTGGAGGGATATCTCTATGGATTTTATTACAGGCTTACCTAAATCGGGCAATAAATCAGTCATCATGGTGGTAGTTGATCGCTTTTTCAAGTATGCTCATTTATGTGCTCTTCAACACACATTTACAACATCCACAGTGACTCAACTTTTCATGGATAAGGTCATCAAGCTTCATGGCATGCCGCATTCTATTGTGTCTGATCGCGACCCAAATTTCACCAACAATTTTTGGCAAGAACTATTCAAGCTACAATGCACCCAATTGCATCTAATCACATCTTATCATACCCAAATGGATGGTCAAACTAAAGTTGTCAACAAGTGTTTGGAAACATATTTGAGGTGTTTTGCATCAGAAAATAAAAATTAGTGGGCTCAATGGTTACCTGTAGTTGAATGGTGGTACAACACTTCATACAATACATGTACCCACATGACTCGTTTTGAAGCGGTATATGGAAAAAATCCACTGTTAGTTCTCTCATATTTACGAGGTGTATCGAAGGTCCAGGCAGTTGATCAAATGCTTACAGCTCGAGAGGCTATTCTTCGTATCCTCAAAGAGAATTTGGTCATGGCCTAGAATCGCATGAAGAAACAAGCAGATCAAGGTCACTTTGAACGTCAATATGTAGAAGGGGATCATGTGTTTCTTCGACTCCAACCTTACAAGAAAGAATCCCTCAAGGCTGACCATTGTCAGAAGCTGGTGCCCAAATTTTATGGTCCTTATACATTTCTCAAGCATGTGGGACAGGTGGCCTATCAGTTAGCTTTTCCCGGTCATTATAAGCTACATCCTGTTTTTCATGTTTCATGCTTAAAGAAGGTTATTGGAACTAAGTGCGAAACTCAAGCCAACCTTCCCGAGTTGGACGAAGAAGGCTCCATTTGGCTATAGCCACAAGCAGTTTTGGACCAGCATGAGCATCACCTACATCAGGGAACCATCAAGGAAGTGCTACTCCAGTGGAAAGATACAACAGTCGAATGTAAGAAGAATACCTAATAGAAGCTACTCCAGTCGAATGTAAGAAGACCTAATAGAAGCTTCTGCTTCAAGAAGGATATTCCTCTGGATGGTTCTCTTGATAGACATATTTAGTATAAATAGGAGTTAAGGGTATGAGAACCCTAGCTTGGATATTATTGTAATAGATATCTTCTCGACTGCAGTTTTCCCCCTCGAAGAGGCAAGTGAACATTTCTCTCAGTAGTCAAAGTGATCTTTCTAGTGTTATTCTGTTATCATTTCAGTATTATTGTGGTGTTATTGTGGTTATATTCTTATTCATCTGCCATTTCTAGCATTTTATTTCTGTTCTGCATACTTTTTAGATCTTGCATATTATAGATGCTCATTAAGAGGGAGGGTTTCTCTCATTGGGCATTCAATCAAAAGCTTAAGCTTAGACGCACATTAAGAGAGTTTTCTCAAACAAACCTCAAAGTGCGCCTGGGCTTCGCACCCAAATCTTACATCCTCCCCCACTTGAAGTTGTTGTCGTCCCAACAACCCTCAACATCACTTCCCCTATTGCGGTCATGACCCAAGTTTATGTTTTTCTTATCGCTTCTGCATCCTTACTTTGAATGCCTCCACTTTCAATGTGCATTGGAGCCCCTTTTGTCTTAGTTAGTCAAGCAACTAGCCTGACCATCGTACCAAGCCCGAAAGAACTCACTTCAACACCAAAACCATCCATTTCTCTTCGCAATTGTTCAACCATTGCATCCTCCTAATTTGTTATGGTACCTTCCTCTGAGGCACCTGTTACTCGGTTTGTTATCATGTTCATGATAAAAAAACAACATGCTCACGTTTTTAGTGAGAGAGTGGAAGGGTGTGGCCCAATGAGCCACCGCTTCCATCCTCTTTTTTCTTCGTCAAAAACTCTGAAGTGTCATGATACTTCTTTATCTGTACATCAACAACGAAACATTGGATCCAATCCTGCCATCACCCATTTCAAAAATGCGCTCAAGTTTTGGATTGTATGACCATTCACCACCTCCAAAAAATTTTTCAATCAGGTCAACCTCCTCATTGTCTTTGTGAGAGAATTTTTTGGAATAGGTTTCCATGTGTGATGGCCTAGTGGGTGCCATAACTCTCTAAGAGAAATCACGTGTTTCCAGAGACATAACACTATGAGACTTCTTGGCCAACCTATTCCTGAAGCCCTGGAAGGGAAGAGGGGATATTCCCTAAGCCCTGGAAGGGAAGAGGGGAAACCAAAGTATTGTTGAGAAGAGAAGGGGCACTTCCATGTGGGATAGACCATGGGGAATGATAGGTTGTGAGGGGGGGAACTTCAGAGTTGGTGCCATTGGCCTTTTCTTGTTTGTTGAGTGTTGTATGGCCTTAGTGGGATTGGTGAGAGAACATTTTCCCCAGTGGATTCATAACCCAAGCTAGGGTGAATCGCTAAGCTGATAGATTATGATAGCAGCCTATGCTAGGAGGAACATTTTGAGGTCCCAAGATGGCTGGTGTTTTGCCAAAAAAATATGCTTCTCATTTATTTGTATTTACCTTGTTGCTGTCTATGTGTAATATAAGCTTCTAATTTTGTTGTAGTTGTACATAATTACGCATGGAATGTGTACTTTTAGAATACATAATCATGTTCATATGTATTGCATATTCATTAATTAATGGTATCAAAGCTATGTCAAAGTGTTTTATGGAGTAGTGTAGTTATGTCGGGAAGTTGGGGAATACACAGGCATGAGAATTTTGGGTTTGATGGTAACGAGGTACGTTGCATTTTTGTATTAGAGCCATAGGTTCACTATTGAACGTGCATGGGCCATTTGTCAACACACAGAAGATGAATTTGTAGAAATTAAATTTTAGGGGATGTCTACATCATGTTTGTCAAAATTGCTTCCATGAAATTGTGTAAGATTCTTAATTCATGAGTGAATTCAAGTTGAATTCATACCCACAAAAATTAATAAATCATGTATGGAGGTAAATGGTTGGTTGTGGAACTAGAATTATCCACAATGAGCTTAATTAAAAAGTTTCATGGAAGCTCAGGAAGAAATTTCGAAATTATGAGTTTTTAGAGAAATTGGAAAAATTTGGGTAATTTTCCATACTATGACAATCGCATGATGTTGAGGCCACATGGCAGTGACGTGGCAGAGATGGCATGGACTTCCATGGTGGAAAGTTCAGGGTTGCAGTGCGTAGTGGTAATCCCAACATGTGACATGGATGCCACGACAGAGGAGGTGGACAGTTCGATAGAATAAGTGGTATCGAGAGGTTTAAAAGGTGGTTTTGTTAATTACTAGAATCATTCGAAATGGTTTTGGGAGCCGCCATGTATCACCTCAATAGTATAGTAGTTTTGTGTTCCTTGTGAGGGGTTTTGAGAAATACCAAAATCCTATGAAATGGTTATGGAGGTGCGATGTGTTAGATCAATGGTGTGGTGGTATCAGAGGTAAGTATAATGATAAATCCCATGCAACGATAACCCTTGAAATCAACATGAGTCATCAATCTTTATTTCATCTTTGTCGTCTGATCAAAGGGATGTGAAAGTTTCACGTGTTGAGGAAAAGGGTGTGGGATTGGAGGGTCCCATCCATGCAATGAATTAGAGGGTGCCACATGGATACTTGGAAGAAAAGGTGTGATCCTTGTCCCATTCGTGGTCAAAGAAGGTACCGGGTGGACAACCGAGTATGGTGGGGCTTGAAGGGTAAAGGTAAAGTAAAATAAATAAAAGAAGAGAGACGAAAGATAGAAGGAAGAAGATCTCACAAGTTGAGGAGGTAGGTCCCAGGTGACCAAGGAGATGACATAGAATCACCTGAGGGTTCCATGTGGACCGAACATGCCACATCAATAGTGAGGTCAACAGATATCAATCAAAATTCTCATATATTTATAGTGTTTTGCAGGTCATAATCTTGCAAGGCATTTTTGAAGGTCAAAACATTGTTTTTAGGACATCTAATTTTCAAGACTCTAAGATTCATAGGTAGTATATAGAGGCTCTTTAGTTTAAATAAAATACCTCAAGAAGATATTTCCAACGAGCTATTCTATTTGCAAAATAGAGCTCATATGAGAAATTTATAAGCTAAACAATGCAAGGTATATTTTAAGTGTCAATCTAGTTCCATAAGGCATAACTCCCTTATCAGAAGTCATAGTGGGGCACATGAGTAGACTATGGAAACTTATTGAAACATAGAAGATATCTGTGAGGCCATATTGGTAATCTAGGTACCTACAAATGTATAGGATGAGAGAGAATATCCATGTAGCATTCAGTGCTAAAAGGGGGAATCAATCAAAACTTCAGTAGGTTGTAAACAACATCCTAGAGCCTGGATGAAGGTGAATTTGGATTGAATGCTAAAAATGAAATCATGAATAAACCCAATTGAGCTTCTGTCAAAATCCTAAAGGATTTAGTGTAAGGATGCTTGAACATGTCTAAATTGCTAAGCCAAGAGAAAGTGCAAAAGGACAAAGTTGTAATTTTCATATTGTTGCATTTTTTTGATAGAGCATTAGATTGATAATATAAGAGTTGTTATGAATTCCTTGTCATAATTTTTATCTATTCCTCATATACAATTTTATCTTTTTCATGATATATTTACTTATATAAGAGACACAAGTTGGTGTCTGGGATAAATTGCACCTCTAAGAAAAGTGCACAAAACAAATGGGTAAATGAGCAATATTCAAAGGACTATAACGTGTTTCTCAGAAATCATAATGGAGAAAAAAAATAGTCATTGGAAAGGTATTTGATGGAAGGATCTAGTTATGCACCAAGAATTATGAAATGAGCAACAAAATTCATAGGAAGGAAGAAATCATATTTATGGTGACCTTAAGGGGCAAAAGTATGCATGCTTTTATCCAGAATTTTAGAATTGTTGTTTTTTCTAACAAATTGCGTGCATGCACATTTTTCATAGATTAAGGTTATATATGGAACATAGTAGATGCAAGGGAAGTCATCTTAGATGAGGTATTGACACACTGTTGTAATACCCTAGGTTCAGTTTATTCTACCAACAAACCCTATAGACACCGACCCTTTAAACATCACCTGCATGCAACTGAAATCTCACTTGAAGAATCTATTGGAGCTAAAGGAACCAAGTTTATGCAGGGATGAGGCGATGGGAGTCTATCATCATGTTCATTCTTACTTATCTACCATGTGTGCAATATTTTGTATCTCTTTCCCTTGATTAAATAGTAAACTTCAATCATGCGGCATCATTATGACACATATTACAACATAAACTATTCACTGTAACATTCATCTTTATTGCGCATCAATTGTCTACTCAAAATATATAGATCTAGTTATGCATAAATACAACATTCATGAAAAATTGCATACAAAAACATTCAGACACAAAATTTAATGTGGTTCACCAAAACTTTGGGATACATCCACAATGACTAACTTCTTTATTATTCTTTGTGCAATCATCTCAGGATTGCACATTTCTCTTACAATACATACATCATTACATATTTCCCCTTCTTTCCTAGTCACTTTGTAGTGAAATCCTCTCTCTGCAAAACTCTCCCGAAATCTTCAGACATAGTCTCTCTCTCATCCTCGGTCTATTCTCTCAATAGAAAAAAAATTCAGCCTTCAACAACAACAACCTATTCTACCTGGCCCATTACACATTTATACATATAATTTAGGGCTCAAAACCTTATTCTCTTATCCCAAAACCCTATGACAAATCAGGATTACAACTCATGACAACTCATTGTTCAAGCATGTTTTTCCTATCTTTGTGTCTGCATGCTTCCTTTACATTCTCGATTGTTGTCCTTTCTGCTTTTGCACATTTATCTTATTTTGCATGCCTAATTTCTTTTGCACATGCCCTCATTCTCTGATTTTCCTATCCAACAAACCCCCAACAGTCACATATGGCTCATCCTGAGCTGCTTAAGCCTTTTGTGTAGCACCCCTCCATGATTCCATGAACATTTTGGAGGTTTTATTTGTTATCATGACTACTTTTTTGACATCTCCTTCTTGTTCCAAAATCTCCTCTACGACCTACACAATCAGGGTCATGAGTTTCTCCTTACTGTCATAAATTTCCTTCTTTACCTTTCCCTGTGCAACTGCCAATTCCCCTATTACACTTAGTGCTTTGTGCTACAACGATACTAATCATTGTCAAAGTATGAAAGAACCAAACCCTCACCAGTTCTACCCAGGGAAGGTTGTTGATTACTCTCTGACACAGTGAATCAAGGAGGTATATGGAAATGTGGAGAAGGGGAAGCGAGGCTACAAGGTATCCTCCATCCAAGATGGCGTAGTGTTCCTAGCTTTTCATCTGATAGCAGGCAAGTTCAGCAGAAAGAACCATTCTATGCAATTCACAGGGTTCATAGTTAACCTCACAGGGAAGTGTTTCAAAGGGATGCAAATGAACTGGGCGAGCTACCTTGTCAATGAGTTGGAGAAGGAATGTCGCGAAGCGCAAGACCAAGGATACAAGTTTCACTTGAGTTGGTTGTTGATTCTCATTTCATTTGTTTCTTTGAAGATGTCATAGGGAGCGACATTCCCAGAAGTCGAACCATCAGATCCATTGGCCGTGAGGTTCACCACCTTGTGGTATATGAGGGATATGGAGAAGTAGTGGCAATCAAATGTGGTGTTCCATGCTTACTACCTACAGATCAAGTATGCCATTGAATCATTTCCCTGAATGACCCCGAACACCTTGCACACGTACATACCACTAGCGAAGTTCTGTGCAGACCACCACTTCATCTACATCACTATGCACAGGGACGAAAGTAAAGAGGAGCTATAGTCTTACTACAAATTGACTGATGAAGAGATGGAGGAGATAACCAAGGAATGGCCAGCCGAATTCCTTGTACCGGTCGGAGATGCAGAACTCTTCGACCTCGATATGATCGGAAGTCCTTTGGTCACCCGAACTGAGTATGATGGATCGAGAAGCGCAAAGAAAAAGAACAAAAAGGAGGAAGTACAGGACATAGACAATGAGGAGAAGGACAATGCATCAAAGGAAACTATGCCTAACTCACCTAGAGGAGGAGGAGGTGATGAAGTAAACCAAGAGGATGAAGGGGAGAAAGACAATAAATAAAAGGGAAAACTGATACCACCAAAGTATCCCTTTACAGAGGTCGAGACGTTAAAGAACAGGAAAGTTTATCCACAAAAACCATCAGAACAGAAGAAATCTCTAGCCAGTAAGCCTTAGTCATAGAATGTTCTCACCATGGATGACATCGTGCTCATCATCACAACCATCAAGGATGCTTCGGAGAAATCTTGCAGAGATAGAATAAAGAAGGAGCTCAAAGACATCCAACAAGATATCTAGTCGAGCCGCACAGTGTCTACTACGCCATCCTCAACAGAAAATATCGAATTGGGGGATGAGCCCACCCAATTATGAATATTAGCATATGAAAAAGAGGCTTGAATTCATCGAGTCCAAGGAGAAAAGAAGAAAACCATAAAGGCCTTGAAGCAAGAAAAGGATGAGATCTTAGAGAAACTTCGGGTTGTGCAGCTAGAGAAAGATGACATTAGAGTGAAGTTCGAAGAGGACAAAGAGAAAATACAGAAAGAGAAAGACCAGCTGCTTGCAAAGTAGATAGTGGTCAAGGAAGTAGTGACTAGAGGACTTCGCTCTGTGTCGGGCTTGGCACATATGGAAGAAGAGACAGTCGAGAGTTAAGTGGGGAAGCTCGTTGAGGCCATTCAACGGCTTCAAGAAAGAATAACAGAGCTAGAAATCCAAGCAATACCTAACACTCTGCAAGAAGTGCAGGATCAGAGGGAAGAAACTGCCAGGAGCATCGTAGAAAGAATCAGGGAGTTGGCCTTAGAATGCAAGCAACTAATTAATTGAAGTGAGTAGACCTATGAGCGCCTTGTAGAAGACCTGGAGCTAAGGACATTAGAGGCACAACAAAATGTGTCTACAGTGCAAGCACAAATGAATCTTCTTACTACAGTTGAAACGATGAAGAGGTTGCAGGAGCAACACGCAGTTCAGCAGTAGGTCACTTCCATCTAGAGCAGAGTTATGGAGGTGACACAAAGACTCTAGCCAACACAGGATGAAGCCTGCACACATTTTGAAGAGATTGAAGGACAAGGCTCGCAGTTGCAACAAGTGGTCACAAAAGTGGAACAATGCCTGGAAGGTCCTTTCATTGAGCAAGTCATTCAAGAGTTCGCCGAGCAAGAGGCTCTGGAGAAATAGCAAGTCAAGGTAGCTCGAGATAATCTCGAGGCCTTCAAGGTAGTATTAACCAGATCAGATTGACTTGGGATGAGTCACATGTGAGGGTTGGGGGCCTGTTGGCCCTCGACCAAGTTTTGTGGAAACGTTGGTCATGTTTGACCATTTGTAGGACTTTGACAGGTTGGTCGAAGACTAAGCACCCAAGCGAAGAAAATATCGTGGAATCTCTCCCTTTTTGGGGGACTTTTGGGTTTATGTAATGGGTATGGGATGTCGGCCAATGGGTTTACCCATGCTTAGGAATTTTATTAATGTATAAATAATTATCTAGGCGATGCAAAAAGTGGTCTGTGGCTAAGTGCTAGTGTTAGTTATGTGAAAAGAATTGTAATTGGCTTAGTGCAAGGGAATGTGTTAAGACTTGTGAAGCTAAGTGCAAGAGGATTGTAAGAAGCTTTGTGCTATTAAGGGGTGATTTTTGTGCTTTGAACTAATTCGGGGAAGGAGGATTTGGCGAGGTGCACGAAGATCTCCTATCCTTTACAGAGTGGCTCTGTGTCTTTGTGCACATGAGCAGAGGAATGTAAGAAAGATTGAAGATCAATAAAGAAGAAGAAGAGTTGGTGGACGTAGCCCCACACTGGGGTGAACAATGTACATCATGTGTTGTTGTGCTTTGTACAATGTTGTTCATGATGCTTATGTATCTATTTGCTTAGTGCAATGTTCTGGATGTGTGATAGGTAGATCCATTGATGCTTAGTGCTTTATCTATGAATAAATGCTAGATATTCTCTGGTGCTATGTGCTAAATGATTAGATGTGCTTAAATATTGATTACTACTATGCTTATTTGTAATACGGGTTAAATCAATGATGTGAATAAGGATCACAACCTAATGCATATTGTTCGCTAAGTGCTCTGATAAGTGTTTTAATCACAGATCTGTGTCCCAACTAGGTTGTAGACACTTGAGTCTTGCAACCCCCCTGCCTCTACCTCGAGTGAGACTTAATCTGCTTCACAGGTGCTTCCAAAAGCGCCAGTAGTTAGGGTTTTCTTGGTGTGTTGTTGAAGCGTTGAACCCTAGGTCTGCCCCTGTGCCAATAAGGCACAACCAACCCAACTCATCACCTTGTGGAATACCAATCATGTTGGTGCAGAAGAAATACGAGACTTTGCGACTCTGATTTGATTACTTGGCCCTAAATAAAATCAGAGTCAACAATCGGTACCCAATTCCCTGAATCGAAGATCTCCTTGATAAGCTGAAGGGGGGAAAATACTTTAGTAATATTTATTTGAAGTTTGGCTACTATCAGGTCCCAATAGAACTGAAAGATGTATGGAAAACTTCCTTCAATTCAAAAGAAGGTGTTTTTGAATGGTTGTTCATGCCCTTTGGTTTGAAAAATTATCCAACCACTTTCACGAGGATGATGGGTGATATCTTGCACCCTTTCACTAATTATTTTTTGGTGGTGTATCTTAATGACATTGTCTTCTACAAAAATACTTAGGTAGAACACTTGTAGCATATTCAACAGGTTTTTCACACTCTCTGGCAACACAAGCTATATGCTAACTTGGAAAAATTCTCCTTTGGCATGGACAGGGTCTAGTACCTAGGCTACATTATTGATGTGCATGGTGTGAATGTTGATCTAGCCAAGATCCAAGTCATTTGTAATTGGTCAGCCCCAACCACATTCACCGAGCTTCGGACCTTCTTAGGCCTTGCCAATTTCTATCAACGGTTCATGTTGGGATTCTTCCATATTGCATGGGTCCTCATACAAATAACCAGGGGTGGTGGTAAGGAAAACTTATTGTGGGTCCTATCCTAACAAAAAGTGTTCAATGATATAAAGAAATGCTTATGCTCTGCCCCAGTGCTTTCATTACTTGATCATCAACCACGCTTTGAGATCAAGACATATGCTTCTGACTATGTTGTGGGTGTGGTCCTCACTCAGAATGACCACCCCATGGCCTATCATAGTGAGAAACTATCCAATGTTGTTCGTAAGTACCCTACTTACGACAAATAAATGTACTCTATTGTGCAATCCTACTGCTAGTGGAGGCATTACATTCTGGGGAAGGGGACAATCATCCAAACTGATCATAATTCGTTGTAGTTCATGCAGACTCAAGGAAAATTGCAGAATCACTGCCATCAAAAGTGGTCCATATATTTGAAGGAGTTCCACCTCAACATCAACTATAAAAAATGAAGCATCAACCGAGTCGTTGATTTCCTCATCCGACGTTCAGTCACGAAACTCACCACAATGCTTGATTCTTGATGCCACGAGATTCTTCGATGGCCCCACCTATACGGGACAAATCCCGACTTCTCCAACACCTACCAAATGTTGGGAGAAAACACAATTGTCACTAATTTCCATCTTTAGGATGGGCCTTTGTGGGATCAGGTCCATCTATGTGTTCCATATAGAGAGCGAGCAAAGTTGATTTGGGAATCCCACTATAGTCGAGTGTAAGTAAACTTCACAATGGAAAAGACAGTGGTAGTTTTGTAACGACATTTATACTGGCCGAAACTTCGACAAGATGTCAACAAGTTTATTTGATCTTGCACTTGCTGCATTATTTCCAAACTGGACATTAAGAAAAAATGACTGCAAACTCCTTTTCCTACTCCTGAAAGGCCCTTAGAATCCATCTCAATCGACTACATGTCGATCCTTCCATCCACCAAGTGGGGAAATGACCATGTTTTTTTTGTTGGTGATCCCTTTTCCAAAATGGCGATTATGGATGCCTGCAAGAAGAGAATCACAATGGAGGCCACTAACAATATCTTGTTTGAATGAGTGTGGGTACACTTTGGGATCCCACAAACCATTATCTCATATCGATACAGGTGGTTTATCAACACATTCTAGTTGAGCCTCTGGTCACTTTTGGACACCAATCTCACCAAGTCCACTACCTTCCACCCTAGAGGAATGGCCAAATCGAGGTCGTCAACTGGATGATCATGCACATACTATGCATGCACAATTCCAAGCACCGCTGCACCTAAGATGAGAGTCTTATCTATGTTCATCATAGCTACAAGAGAGCCAAACATAGCTCAACCGACCACAACCCCTTTCAGGTAGGGTTTGGTTTTCAACCGTTGGGTCCCATGGATGTTCAACTACCCCTTGAGGCCACCCAGGAAAACTTGTCGCATGCTCAAAATAGAGCTGACAAAGCCTCCTAGTTAATTAAGTGAATCCAACACATTCACCAACATGTTCAAGATATTTTATAGAATTCCAATTCCAAGTACAACCAGGGTCATGATCGACATCGTGTCCCACACCAATTTCAGGTGGTAGACAAATTTTTGTTTCACTTGCAGAAAGAACGCCTTACAGGACCTCATCGGAATATTCTTCCACTCCATTAGGACCCTACAACATCACCAAGATTGTGGGTGAAAATTATTTTTATCTCAATCTTTCCCCCTTCCTTGGCTTGAACCCAGTGTTCAATGTGGACCTCCTTCGGCCTTATTTTTCACCATTATTGGACACCTTAGAGATAGAAAACAAATTGACACCAATATATCTCAACCTTGATTGCATGGAAAAGGAATCCACTGATTATATCATGGACACATAGGTCGAGGGGAATTTCCAACATAGGATCCAGCTTTATCAGGTTGTCAAAGTAGGGAAACATCTTTACCAAGTAAAGTGGCTCACCTGAGGCCAAATTCAACAAAAAATTCTTCATCTAATGGGGAAACTCAACACAATGGAGACCATTGTTTCCTAAGAGGGAGGATTAATCCAGGAGTATATCGATGGCCACCCACCTTTTCCAACTATTTCAAAACAATGTTTTTGGCAACTTACTATTTTTAGCAGTTTTTCAGTTCCTGGACTTCCGAGGCCATTTTGAGGGCCTAAATGACGTGTTTTTACGATCAAGCACCTCAAATATAGACATTGGTTGTTATTGATCCTCCTAAATGAATCTTCTCATCAATAGCATTCCAATGAGCTAATGTGTGCCCTAAACAACCTCAGGAAGTTGATGTACTAACTTACCCCAACGGGGCCCACATGACTTTTGGCGCTTCATATCCTAGGGTTAGGTTTTTGGATGCCTAGGGTTTTGGAATTCATGTTTATTGTAAAAATTGTTATAGAGCCTCATTGTACTCATCTTATTTTGAATGATCATAGTAGTCACATATTTTCTCAGAGATAAGCTTCCACCATTCTAGCATGCTTTGTTTTAGTCTGCATTTTACAGTTTTCAACATATTTATTATTTAATAAAAGTCAAGTTTTATTGTATCTTTGTTATTGTTCACTGTGTCTCTGTGTTAATATTATAAATATGTGGTTTCATTTCGTTCTGCTCATAAATATGGATTAGAGTTATCGGAGTGGTCTTCTCCTTGTCCTTTTTTTAATGCATGTCCCTGATGCGGTCATGGTATATATAGTTGGGTATTGAGATTGTTTATCTTGAGGAAAACTCCTCTCACACACCAAGAAACCATCCATGGAGGGAGAAAATAAATTCGATGGGACATGAGATCATTTCAATATGTTTCTTGAGGAAGCCCTTGAGTGACAGAGGAACAAGATGATTGACAACTTTGCACAAATCCTTCGACGACTACCGACAAGAGACACATACACCTCAAGAGGAGGCCCCACCCCCTTCAAGGTACATATCAATTTTGATATTCCTATATTTGAAGGTCAAATATATGAAAATTCCATAGATAAATGGTTAAACCTTCTAGAAGCGTATTTTTGTGTCCACAACTTTTTTCGTAGAAACAAAAATTCATTTGTGCTCCTCAAGGATGTCCCCATGTCAAATATTGGTGGGAGACTTTCTGTGAGGAAAAGGAAATATAGGGATCCACATTATTTGAAGTTGCACACACTTGGGGTTGATTCAAGGATGTTATTAAGCAACAATACTACCTTGTTGTAAGTTATGATGACTTGTATACAAGATGGACCACACTGTAGAAGGAAAGAGGCCAAACAATGCCAAAGTTCACTAATGTCTTCCATACCTTGTGCACTGATATGGGTATCAAATATTCTAAGTGACATCTAGTGCTTGAGTACTACGGAAGTCTACATAGATACATCCAGAAAGAAATGGATTTTTTGGACATCTCATCCTTAGATCGACCTATCGATGTGCCAACAAACTCAAGCAGAAGTTGAAACAAAATATTCGACAGTTTCGCTCTGGGAACCCCGCACAGTAGAACAAGAGAAATGGAATCCTTGAATTGCAGAAAAAATGACATAGAAAAGATGGGAAACCTTAGGACAACTATTCAAAGCCATAAGGAAAGAAGGACAATGAGAAGACAAAGAAGGATACCGAGAAGTGGTGTGACTTCCATACGATCCCCTCAGATAACATTGTTGATTGTCATTCAAAGAAGTCATTGGTGGTTGAGGTAAAATTCTCTGAATCAGATGTAGGTTCCAAATTTTAGTGAAAACCAGAAAATGGGAGATAGACCATTGATTTGGAACCCAGTGCCACAATTTATACCACCAAGATCCATCCTGGTGAACTTGATGAGCAATAAGAAGGTAAGTGCCTCTTTCATTCATAGATGTGGGTAAAAGGCACTCTGTTTCACTTCATCTTTTATAGTGGTAGCCAAAAGAATTTCAGTAGACTTCGTCAAGTGGCTAGCCTTGCCAACAATGCCACACCAACATCCCTACACCATCGAATGGCTCTTTCAATGAAGTGATATTCATGTCATCTAACAACACTTTTGTCATAGAACATCAAGTTATTCAAAGATGAGGTATTGTGTGATGTTTCTCCCCTTGAAGTTTGTGATGTTCTTTTGGTCCAACCTTATTTATGGAAATCTCATGTTTTATATGAGTCTAGGCCTCATAGTGTTATTATTACTTTGAATAGGAAATTGTATTGGATACATGAGGTAGTCCCACCTAGTGTTATTTCCTGGATCTCTACCAAGCAATGCAGGAAGGTCATTTCTCAGATCGGAAATTTTGTCTTCTTTGTGATTTGCTCTCAGAGTGAGAGAAAGGTTGTAACCATATCCATGGCCTTCGTGATAAAATAAAATGGATAAGGTCATGGAAGAATACAAACACACGTTCTCATCACCGACTAGGGTACCTATGCACTGTCAGGTCAAGCATCCCATCGATCTAAACCCTGATGGAACACTACCCAATGGGCCAGTCTATCGCTACTCTCTGCTATAAAATCAGGTGATCAAGCATCAGATCCAATAATCGATTCACAAGGGGCACATCTGAACCAACTCATCACCTTGTGGAAGCCCAATCGTGCTAGTGCAAAAGAAAGACGAGACTTGGTGAATCTACATTGATTATCAAGCCCTAAATAAAATCACAATCAAGAACCGATACCCGATTCCCCCAATCAAAGATCTACTTGATCAACTCTATGGGGCCAAATAATTCAGTAAGATTGATCTGAAGTTTGACTACCATCAAGTCCCTATAGAACCAACATATGTATGTAAAACTACCTTCAATTCAAAAGAAGGTTTTTTTCAATGGTTGGTCATGCCCTTTGGATTCACAAATACTCCAACAAATTTCATGAGGATGATGGACAATATCTTCCATCCTTTCATTAATTATTTTCTGGTGGTGTATCTGGATGACATCCTTGTCTACAACAAGACTTGGGAATAACACTTGCAACATATTCAGCAGGTTTTGCACACTCTATTGCAGTGCAAGTTATATGCCGACTTGGTAAAATTCTCCTTCAACATGGATAGGGTCCAGTACCAAGGTTGCATTGTTGATGCATGAGGTGTGCATGTTGATCCATCAAAGATCCAAGTCATTCATTACTGGCCAACCCCAATCACCCTCACTGATATTCATATATTCTTAGGCCTTGCCAATTTATATCGAAGGTTCATGTTGGGATTATCTCATATTGCATGGGCCCTCAGCCACAGTGAATCCTATGTTATATCAAAGACAAAAAATAAACCCATAGTCAAGCATGTTCCACCATGGCCTCATATGAATCCTCGTGGTATTGCATATGTCTAAAACTGGGGACAGTTGGGAAAATTTCTTGTTTAGAAATAATTTTACCCTAGCTGAAAAGGTAACTGAATTACCTCTGCATCTCGATGAAACCCCCAGTCCCTGTCGATCTAATCCCACTATCAAAAACCTATATGTGAATCTACAAGAAAATCTTGCGTCCATGGATCAAACCCCTTTTGCTATCCAGAAATCATCTAAAGGAAAGAAGCCACAATGTGATTTTCTGCCCAGAAAGTCTATGGAAGAAGTTTTAGATGATTTAAAGGATAGAGTTTCTATTGTTCCTACTCATGATCCGATTCAGGTTGTTTTAAACGAATAAATTGTCAAGAAAAAGGGCAGGTATAAGAACCAGAGTAATCCATATGTGAATTTACAAACAAGAGTCCATGACGACTCATATCTAAAAATTTGAGAAATCGACAACATGATCATCAAAGCTCGATCCCTGTGATCGAGGTTGATAATTGTTTTTCTAAGGATGAGATCAATGATTTTATTACTCAAGAGGACGTCGATGACCAGATTTGGGGAATGATATTGATACCGATATAACATATTTCGATTTCATTTCTAATCTCCCACCCTTCCTAAAGAAGCAAGAAGGTTTCTCTGCTATACAACACGATCTGAAACAAATCACAAGACATGTTAAATTACCCTCTACAAAACAGGCTCGACCTTTTCCTACCATAGAACTGGTTCACTGCGAAAAATGTTTTGATTGGATTGAGAGATATTACTGGGATGTTACCTATCTTCAGGCACAACTAAACCAGATGGTAGCACAAAATTCATTGCTCGAGAGGGAGAATGACGAGTTGAAATCCTGTGTTCGATCGAACGTACATATGGATAACAAGAGAATTAAGCGGTCCGGTAATGTGATTATTAAAAACTCAATAAATTTCAACAC
>SNQJ01S0180176.1:6553-25987 GCA_010110895.2 Picea sitchensis | reverse complement strand
ATTTTAAATGTAATCCAGGATTCTTAGATTGATCTTTAAAGGTTTGCAATAGGGAAGTTACTTTCCTGTGATTTAATTCAGAACTTCAGTTTATTTGAGCAAGTGAGATTAGTATAAGTTTCTTTACTACAACACTAAGTTGCGTGGTTATCTTTGAAATAAAAGACTTCCCTGGGTTGATAATTTATGTTTCACTTGGTTGTTTGAAATTAATTAAGCAATTATAGTGACCAACATTCATCACCCTAAAAAATGGGTCACCCTTGATCCGAGACTAAATTCCACCAGGCAAGGGATTCCTAGGCTAGGCAAGGACAATAGGAAGTTGCACTAGTCTATAGGAAGGATTTCCTCCAAGGATAAACTTGCGCCCACCACTCACAAACTCTCATTCCCCACATGCATGTCCCGCCCCAAGAGTATACACCTTCACTGTCACATAGTCCATCGACTACTCCACCTCCCTTACAGGGCTTCAGCAACAGGCCAGGTAGGAATTCTCAGAGCTCTATAGCTGCTACTGGACTCCCTCCAGGAGAACTCACTTCCTCAACAAACTCTCTTACCTGGAGAGAGTTTCACATAGGCCTGGAAACCTACTTCTTCAATCCATGATCCTGACAACCCACTTCTTCAATCCATCTACTCAACACATGGGCAAGGGTGATGGCAACAACATAAATTGGATGTGGGGCAAGTTAATGGCAGAATGAAACACAGGCAACCTGCAGGGTACAGGTTCAACAAATATATCAGTTCGGGCTCGTTGTAGAGGTTCGTGATGGTCGAGGGTTCAGAAATGGCTTTCCTGGTTTTTACTACATGCCTGTTGGCTACGTGCATTAATGGAAGGAATAACAAAAGGATTCCCCAAAAAGTCAAAATCCCCGCATATATTTGCATGTATTTGAGATGACACATGGCTCTCATGAAGCACGTTTTCATTTATGATGGGCATTTGTGTGCTAGTTGGAACCTGTGGCAACATTTAGGGCCTTTGGAGGCCAAACGTTCTGCACTTGAGGCCTAGTGTTCCACCTTATGGGCATAACGTCGCCCTTGAAGATGAAATTAGGGTTTAATTATTGTCATTTTTGTAAAAAACTGGATTTTAATGTAATTTGGCCATGTCGGCCTTTTTATGAACTAATTGTAATTAAAGGTCATTGATACTGTATAAATAAGAGAGAAAACTCTCATTTTATCATCATCTCTCATCACACAAGTGTGTGGTCTAAAATTCGACCCTCTTTAAGGGTTATTGGTTGAACTAATTAGTACGCAAATTCTTGGAGAGGCAATTTTTGGTGTATCTTTGCTATTCTTCATTGTGGAGGATCTTCAACTAGGGTTTGGCTTGATTATTCTTGGTGAAGTAAGTAGAAAATCTGCAATTTGTTTATGTTAAATGTTCGTGGTAAATTTTACTTGGTTCATGTTAAAGATTATGAAATTGCTTGCTCAAAACACTAAGAGAGAAACATATGTTATTATCTTTTTCTCTATAGTTTTCCACCTGTTTGAATTTCTCAAAGTGCACCTTGTTTAGAAGTAGCCACTAGAGCCCTCAAATGCTAGCACTCTAGTAGCCCTACTCTAATTTCCTATTGCATATATTATTTCCAAATTGTCTAAGGAAAGAGAAATCGCTAGGGCCTAAGTTTCCTTAAATTCTAGCCAATTTTTCTTTTAGGACTTGGATGCTTGAGGCCTTGGGTTACCAACAACTCTCCCATCCATTCCATATGCTTTGACTAAGTACTATCATTGCTATTTTTCTCTAAGATTTGTTGCTTCTATTGTTGACTCCATACACCCTAAAAGGCACTAGTCCATTCGCTATAGTGATTGATTGATCAAAACAACTCTCAAACTATCTTCCTTGAAACATTTACTAACTTCTACTAACCATAGACTAGACTAGTCCATTAACCAACTTGTTGTTGTTGCAAAAGATTGCTACAACCATCTTACAACAACAAATTCATCTCCAAAAGTGACATTAAAAGTTGATTAGAAATTGCCAATTTTGCTTTTGACAAGTTGTTATCATTTTGTCAACTTATAGATATATTTTCTTGTCATATTCAAGCATTCTTGAGGCATAATTGTTGTGGTTGTTACAAAATATTCATTGTTATTATAAATAATTACCTTGCTGCAGTTTTATATTAGCCTACTTATTTTTCAGAGGTTTATGGTCTTATGAAGCACTAATATCATATGGTACTTGGAAATTTCACTCTTTTCTATTTGTTGTCTTGTTCTGGGCAGGTACGCCTTATTTACCCTTTGCTTCATCTCTATAAGACACAAAGAACCTCTGACTTGAGTGGCCTGCGAGAGGGGTGGTACTTTCTTATATATTTTACCATATCCTTCTCAAAGCCTTAGGTTACCGGGGACGTCTCCCTTGGGGTACTATGATATACTCCTAAAGAGAAAGGGGTTTCATATTAAGGTGATAGTGATAGGTCACCCCCTGTTACACTAATCTTGCATCCACTTGCCTTGGGATTTGGGAAAGTACAAATTGTCTGATAACATTTTGGCATCATTTTCGAGGAACATTGAGTCAATATTCCTCAATGACACTTTTTCGGTAAGCCTTTATCCAAATCCTTCATTTCACAAATCTTACTCGGCAACTCCACTGAGGGTGATTCCCTCATCCCTTTGATAATCCCTAAGAGGATATTTGGCGACTCCACTAACCTTTTCCAAGGTGCCACCTTACTCTCAATTTTGTGATATTTCCACATTATGGGATCATGGCGCCCTGGGAACAAGTATATATGACTATTGATTTCAAAAAATTTCAAGGATACCCGCATTATTTTGATGCAAAATGGTTAAACAACTCTCCAAGATTCAGAGGCCTCCCAATTACTCACATTGTAAAATTCTTGAAGTATATAAGTGAGATAGAATTGGAAGGGGAGGATGTTCTAGTAAAATTGTTCATACTTTCTCTGCCATATTTTTTGCAAGATTGGTTTAAGGGTTGTTGCGAAGATAGGGGTATATAATATTTCGTATACCTCATCAGTAGGTTTATTGAGTTTGTCAAACCACAATGCCAGACATATGAAGATTCCCTTCAATATCTCACAATATCCCTAGAGGACGAAGGATTCACCACTGAGATTGTGGAAGATCTCAGGGATGTGTACCATACTCAAGAACACTCTGATATAAAAGGAGAAATTTATGAAGAAAGTTGTCGACCCCTTAAAGAGGAGAAAGATTTTCCCCATGATTCAATAGAATGCAGTAAAGACTTGACTAAAGAAGTGATTTATGAGGGTGAAGCACTAGTATCCGCTCCTTCATCCGATGGAGCTCTTGAAGATCCTATATCTCATGTACAAGGTAGAGAGAATGATGTGAGTCATTTTCCTTTCCAGGTTTTTGATGACACTTTGTTCTATGATTCAGAAGGTGAAGAAGTAAAGGAACCCTTGGAAGAGCTAGGTCCTTCATTTTTTGATGAAAGTGAAAAGATGATTAAAGAGACAAGATTTAGGAATGATGTACTGGACCCTCTTCCATTTGATGAAGACATCCAAGCCATTGACGCTCCTTCACAACAAGAAGTGAACACGGTAAGTTATTTCCCTTTCCAAGATTTTGATGATGCTTTATTTTATGACTTGATAAGTGAAGAAGTTTTAGAGGAGCCCTTGGATGCATTAAATCCTTCGTGTTATGACAAAAGTAGTGACATGGTTGATAATATTGATGAGTTCATACATTTTGGAAGACGTAAGTGGGATGTGATTAGTTCTGATAAGGATCCCATTTATGATATGGAAGGATATCTTTGAATGTTGCCTTTACAACAATCATATGATGTTCCTAATAATTTTGATGTTTGGCAACAACATGATTCTATAATTACAAAAGTTTTCCAAGCACCCAAGGATGACCCAATGCAATGTTCTCTTGATGATTTTTGGTCATACCTTGAGGATTATGATGAGTATTCCTTTGCACACTTGGATTTATTCTATGAAGAAGATTATCAACCGTTGTTGTGCTCAAATTTTGATAAAGGTGAGGACGTTGCTTTCCTGAAGTAGGATACCTGTGACAAGGTTGTCTAGCTCCCTTCTACTACTTCACCTCGCTATGTCACTAAGGGTGTAGTTGGGAAACATGTCCCTTGCCTTGATTTTTCTCTTGGGAAAATCCTTCTTTTAGAATCCAAGGGCGAGTTGAATACCTTAAGAAGAAGTTTATTATCTCAGTCTTTCAACATTCCCTTAAGAAATTGTTAGTCATCCTCTAGCTTCTTACTGGTCCTTTCCCAGACCTCAGGATGTGATGAAGTCCAAGGTAGCCAACCTTCAGACTCTTTGAGTCGGTCTTTTGAGCCTTTGATTTTTCACGATTCATTTCTGAGATGGATTGAGCACTTTTCTAGAAGTGTGACTTGGCATGATTTTGTCCCTCCCTCCCACCTCCATGAGCTAGAATTTACTATTTACGATGATGTGATACATGTTCTAACTCATGTTGTTTTTGTGCTTGACTTGTCATTATTTTGGTTTATGATGAAGCACAGAGGCATGTATTATGAGATATTGCTAGGATGGTTTCGCTGGTTATTTGACTACACCTAGCATTCAACCAACGTGTAAGTAGATTAGGTAGGCATTTGCATCCATTGTATATGCCATCTGCATATCATGTTAGTATAGTTGTAGTTTCACTTTCGTATTGTTTTTCTCCATTATGTATATATGAATTCTTATGATTCTCTTTATTTTATTATATTATATATGAGCATGGGGTGATATCACCACCCTGATGATTACTGATACATTTGTTGAGATCTAGCATATACATGTCATACCAGAGATGTTAAAGTTATCATGCGCTCTATGGTGAGCACGTGTCCCCAAGTTGGATCCAAATGTTATTCCATATCCTAGGGATAACTAAGCAGATCATGTCTCGAGACCCATAGGTCCTAGACATGGAGTTTTGAGAGCCATATGACTTGATCATGGCCCTAGAGGGCCCATCTTTTCTTTAGTGCATCCCACTTGTCAGACATAACAACGTCCATCCCACCAGTTTGGTCCTAAAGTAGCAGTAAGTCTTGCTCCATGAGGTAATGAGTCTGGGTATCATGGTATGTGTCACTCTGATTATTGAAGCACCTAAACATGTTGCACTGAATTCTCCTTCATTTCATAACGTTTTCTTGGAAATTATGCTCTTTAACTTGCTCATTCCTGGGAGGTTGACATGATGCCCTAGTAAGTTGATCTCCCTTTAGGATGGGTTGCCACTAGGTGGGTCTATAAAATGTCATAGTCCATTCCCTCCATACTTACCAGTTTCCATCATTACTCCTTCATTTCCCCCCTACCTTTGTTCGGGCATTGGGTTTTCCACACTAGGAAGGGTTGTACGTTGCCTTGTGGGCAGAAGAGGATAAAGGCCCAGAGGGTAAAAGTAGCTGGCAAGAGTTAAAAGCCAAAATGAAACCTTTGAGATGCTTCGCACATAGATTCCCAAGAAAGTAATAAAAGGATTCTTGGTAAGAAAAGGGAACCCAGAAGATAAATAAACACTCAAGGTATTAGCTGGTGGATGGGAGGTCTCATCATGAGTTGGCCTATTAGGTCCATGGGCATGTAGCGGTATGACACTAACATCTGTCTGGTCACCAAACCAGGGTAGTGGCTCTTGGTGGCATAGAGAAGAGAAAGGGGGTCTCATCATGAGTCATCCTTCTCATTTCTGTGAAATTCTTGTGGGTAACGTTGTCACCTCTGGTCACCAGACCAAGAAAAGTTCCCCCAACTTTTCCCTTGAAAAAGAAAAAAAGACCAAAAACAATAAGACTAAGAATAAAGGGCATTGAATAAATGAATTGTTTAATATTACTTTGTTATAGGGGAAATATTAGGGTTTTTGACCCCTAGTCTTGTGGTTTACCCCTAAATATGTGGACAAGTCACCTTGGTGACATTTTGTATCAATAAGGGATCGTAAGATCTCATTTTGAGATAACTCTCCCTCTTGTGAGAGGAACTTTGTCTGAAATTTTTGCTATCTTTGGCAAATGGTCTCTCTTGTGCTATTGTTTATGGTTATCTCTTGATCTATGATTGATGGAGGTGATGCACTAGCCTTGGAAGGCTTATCTCTTGCTATTGTGGTGGATTATCTTAACATTTTTCCTTCAATTGGTATGCTCTTTACTTTCATGCTATCATTTGTTTCAAGTCAAGGTTATTGTGCTAGGAGCTAGGTGGGAAATATAAGGGCATTCACACCCACCAAAGTCTTCATCATTTTATACTTCATATTATTGGTTAAATAAGGGTTTTCTAAGAGAAGTATATGGGCATACACCATCTTAGCTTAAACCCTAGCTAGAGAAACTTGCCTTGGGGAGTAAGAGGGTTTACACCACCAGGGAGGTAGGTTCTCTAGATCTTTCTATGCATGACCACATTAACCCAATTATTAAGAGCACTAGTCATTTATTATTGCATTGGAGAAACAAAATTGTTTCCTTGGTAAACGCGATTTCTTCAAGTTTTAAATCTTTCTCTTTTGGATAGTGATCTTGATGCCTTGGGGATTCTTCCTCCCTTAGGGCGTCCCCTTTCTCCCATAAATTATTATTCATGTACTAATTTGTTTCCTACAACCATTAGGCTGCAGAAAACCCTAACCCTAAATGATAATAACTCATAAACTAACCCTAGACTTAGGCTAAAACTTTGCCCTCATAATCTACTTGCTATAGCACACTTTTTGGGAAACTTTTGGGCAAGCTCAATTGGATAATTTTGCTTCTATAATACATTGTATTCTACATCCATAAGGCTAACAATTTTTATAGTAGAAATAAATTATAACAACCCTGTTTGACTGTTCAAGTTTCATGCTATTCGGTGCAAGCTAGACTAGTCATTGTTGTTTCAAATATTGTGCGTTTAACTGAACTTGTAGCACTTTTAAGTTGCAACCTATGATATCATTTTATTGTTGATGTTTAATATTGTTTGATTTCTATAAATTAGTGATGTAGGAGCATCGTAAGCAAGCCAGCAAAGCAAGAGCAAAAGAGAAGGACAACTGGAGATGCACCAACACACATTTTGAGGGCATTTTTGAATTTCAAAAGATAGAGCATTAATGTTACAACCAGAAGGATGTATTTGCATTTATGTTTGAAAAATTGTAAAAAAGATCTTGAACATTTCTCTCATCTGTCATATATGGAGGCATTTAATTGTAATGAATGAAAAGTAGGTAGATTTTAATTTCGATTATATATCTAGAGTTGTAGGAGGGAAAACTCTAAAAAGCTCCCTCGCATGTATTGTAGTGTAAGGAGAAGAATTATTCTGATAGTAATTGTAAGTTGTAGAGCTAGAGAATAGGAGAGTAGAGGAACAAAGATTTTGGAAGGTTGTATAAGCAGATATTTTATTGCTATTGAACTCATGTACCAGAGCATTGGAATTAATATAATAATACTTTGATTCCATTTCATGGTGTTGTCATGGTTACTGTTTGCATCTATTGAATGGTATGTTTACAATTTACTTATATTCTCGGTTATGTATTTGTTTCAATGCCATGTGTATGCTCATGATTTCATGGTGGAATGTATGAAGTCTGTGAGAGGAGAAGTATAAGTTTCAATTGTTTCTCTTCCTGGGAAATCCTGCAAGGAGTGCAGTGAGAGTCTGCAAGGAGTGTGTTGACAAGATTATGAGTTTTATCTCAGAAAACTCAGGAGAGGTAGCGTTAACTTATACCAGAAGAAGTACGAGTGTGGCACAGAGTCGTGCAAGGAGTGCACAGGCTGAGGAGAGTGCTAGATTTCTTTAACCCGATGGAGCAATTGAATGACCTATGTTGCAAGGAGTGCACAGAGCAGGAATTGTTGGATACCGAGAGGTTATTGCAAAGACATGCAAGGTGTGTGCATAGGATTCTTTAGAATCCAGAAGTTTTTAGGAGGAACAAGCTCAGGAAGGATAGCGTTGTTCGAAACTTCGAAGGGGGGATGAAAGTTGCAGTCTCCCAGAGGAAATCAAGTTCAGAGAGTCAGTGCAAGCTACTTGACCAGAGACTCATTGAGATCTGGACGGACAGTGGAAAGTTTTGAGGGAGAAGTGTCGATTTGTCGTGAGCTGTCGGATCAAACAGAGTTATAAGGAGGATAAGGCAGAGATCCATTCAACTCTTGAAGATCAGGAGAGATAGAGTTTGTCGATCCCAATAGATCTGGAACATTGGTTTGTTTCGGGATATCAGGGAAACAGAGGTGAAGACTTCCCCAAGGTCGTGAAAGGTGAATCGCTGACTAAATCTTGGTCGTTGAATTGCGAAGGATCTAGACCGTAGATCTGGGGTCATCGGATCTTTAGGAATCAGGGATCTTGGAAGGAAAGGAGGAGTTGTTCATTGATTCTCCGAATCACAAAATCCCGAAACAATTGGGAGCTAGAACTCAGTTCCTATAGGAAGGTCACATCGAGTGTATAGAATAGAAGGTTAGCGCTCGCTAGGCCCTTTTCGGGTTTCAAAGGTTGGGGTGTTGGAGTTGTATCCCGCCAACATTCCCAAAACTATGAAGTGTGAGTGGTGTTGAGTTGGCACACAGACGTGGTGTTATGGTTGCGTAGGAAGAGAGCTTGCGTCCTGTGCTAGTTTGCGCAGGTGGGGTTTTGCTGAAGGACCTGTGGTTTTGGTCGATTGAAGGTTCTAGCAATGGACCGGAAGAGCCATTTCAGCTAAGTGATATAAGAGATCCTTAGACCAGGAGGTCAGCAGGCCTGGCTGAGGTAGGGGTTTGCGCCAAGTGGTATCATAGCCTACAATATTTATTTCTGTAGGTGAGAGGAGATAGAAGGCAAGTTGTGACTTGAATTCTTCGTGGAATAGATTTAAATCATGCCGCCCAGAAGACACCAAGATACACCAATGCCTGACCCAGTTGTGGAAAGGGAAATGAGAGAACTTTGTGCTCGATTAGATGCTATGGAGACAACACCGAGACAAACAGTTGATGTTGGAGATGTCAGTGAAGCCAAAAGTGAAAATGAGGCTGGAGCTGAAGGAGAAATTGTAATCGAAGATGTTGTAGAAGAACGTCTATTCAGAGCTATTGCAAGAATAGGTGCCAGAGCAAAGATGGATATTCCAATGTACAAAGGCAACTTACACGTTGAGGAGCTACTAGATTGATTTAGAGCTCTGGATAAGTACTTCGATTATGAAGATATCGAAGAAGGTAAGAAAGTTAAACATGTTGTCACTAGACTTAAAGGGCATGCAACACTGTGGTGGGATGAACTGCAGGCAGACAAGTCTTGCAAAGGCAAACAAAGAATCAAAATCTGGGAAAGGATGGTCACCAAGATGAAGGCCAAGTTTATACCCAGAGACTACCAGATTAATTTGTTTCGAAGAATGCAAAATTTGAGACAGAAGGGGATGACAGTGAAGGAATACACTAAAGAGTTCTACATGATAAACATTAGAGTAGGTCATTGTGAGAGTGATGATGAGAAGGTTGCCAGATACATGAATGGTCTGAGATATGACATTCAAGATGAGATGAGCATGGTAACAATCAAGAATGTGGAAGATGCTTCCCATATTGCTCTGAAGGCTTAAGAGAAATTGGCTCGAAAGCAAGGACAAAGAGGTAGAGGTAGAAGTCAGAGCAGAGGCAAAGAAATTGCCTAGGAAAAAGTACATAAGCCCAAGGAGGAAGGAAGGAAAACCCATACTCACCCATAAAGGGGAGGAAGCTCACAAGGAAGGCAATATGCTAATAGAAACACTTTTCCGCGAGAAAGAGGAAGAGGAAGAGGCCGAGGAGGTGAAATAAAGTGTTTTGTCTGTGGAAAAATTGGACAAAAATCCTTTGAATGTCCCGATAGGAAAATAGATGGAGGTGAAGCTCACATTTCATAGGCGTAAAGGTGGAATTTTGAGGCAGGAGATGCATAAGGTGGAAGGTCATTAATGATGAGGAAAATTATCTTGAAGCCAAAGAAAGAGATAGAAAATTCAGTTCAATGGATCAATTTATTTAGGAATTCTTGCAAGACCAAGGACATGGTATGCAAGGTAATAGTTGATAGTGGAAGCACAGATAACCTAGTATTCACAGAGATGGTGGAGAAGCTAGAATTGGAAACATTCGCACATCCGAGCCCATATAAAGTTTCGTGGTTACAAAAAGGACACCAGGTAACTGTCACTAAACAATGTTTAGTTGAGTTTAAGATAGGGGGATATAAGGATGAAATTTTATGTGATGTTATTCCCATGGACGTCTGTCATCTTTTGTTGGGGAGACCTTGGCAATATGATAGAAATGTTATTCATGATGGGAGAAAAAACACTTACACCTTGGAGAAGAATGGTAGAACGCATATGTTGTTGCCAATTAAAGACAAGGAGGTGAAAGCAGAGGCGAGAAATACTATACTTCTCATGAGTGGGAAGGAACTCTTAATGAGGTCAGGAAAGATGAATACATGCAGTTTGTTGTGGTTAGAAAACCTAGAGTTATCTTGAACAATACTTCGATGGATGACCTACCTGAAGGAATTTAGGAACTGCTGGAGAATTTCGTTGATATAGTGGTGGAAGAATTACCTTGTTCGGTGCCGCCCATCAGGAGAATAAGTCATCAAATTGACCTTATACCTGGAGCGAGTTTACCAAAAAAAGCAACATACAGATTGACGCCATAGGAGAAAGAAGAGGTCAAGAGACAAGTCCAGGATTTGATGGACAGAGGATTGGTTCGAGAAAGCTTGAGTCCATGCACTGTACCAACATTGTTAAGTACAAAGAAGGATGATGGATGGAGGATGTGTACATATTCGAGGGCTATATGAGTACATTTCCTTTACCCATGATGGATGACTTGATGGATTGCTTGAGTGGGGAATTTTTTTTTTTCAAAGATTGATTTGAAAAGTGGATATCATCATATTCGGATGAGGGAAGGTGATGAATGGAAGACAACATTCAAGACAAATGAAAGACTGTATGAGTGGCTTGTCATGCCGTTTGGCTTGACGAATGCACCCAGTACTTTCATGAGATTAATGAACGAAGTCTTGAAAGATTTCATTGGAAAGTTTGTAATCATGTATCTTGATGATATACTAATCTTCAGTAAGACTGAAGGGGAACATCTAAATCATATAACTGTAGTAATGAGGAGGTTACAACAAGAGAAATTATTGATAAATCTGAAAAAGTCGTCTTTCATGAAGACATAACTCATTTACTTAGGTTTTGTGATCTCTGTGAATGAGTTAAATATGGATCAGGAGAAGGTAGGAGCAATCAAAGATTGGCAATCGCCAAGGAGTATCTTTGAAGTCAGAAGCTTCCGTGGATTAGCCAGTTTTTACAGGAAGTTCATCAAAAAATTTAGCGTGATATGTGCACCAATGATGGACATAGTCAAGAAAAGACACACATGTTTTCATTGGACAGAATAAGTAGAGAAAAGTTTCAAGTTGTTGAAAGATAATATAATTGAACAGCCAGTTCTGGTTCTACCAGACTTCAGCAAAACATTTCAAGTGAGATGTGACGCAAGTGAATTTACGATTGGAGCGGTCTTGAGTCAGGACAATAGACCAGTTGCATACTTCAGTGAGAAGCTGAACGAGACCAAGATGAAATATTCCACGTATGATAAAGAGTTTTATGCAGTCATACAAGCATTGAAGAAGTGGAGACACTACTTGGTCTCGAAAGAGTTCGTGTTGTATAGTGGCAATCATGCCCTACAATTTATAACCAAACAAGAGAAATTGAACCATAAACATGCAAAATGGGTTGAATTTATGCATAAATTTACTTTTGTTATAAAGCAAATTTCTGGAACTGCTAACAAGGTTGTTGATGCATTGAGTAGGAAATGTTTGATTCTGCAGGGGTTTAGAGTGAAAACCTTAGGTTTTGACAATCTCAAGGAGATGTACAGAGATGATGCAGATTTCAAGGACGCTTAGGAAGCATGTGAGAATCTTGTTCTCATATATAAAAGTCAATGGACTGAATACTTGATTCAGGATGGACTGTTATTCAAAGGAAATCAGTTGTGCATACCGAAATGATCTATGAGAGAAAACCTCTTGAAGGAAAAACATAGTGGGGAATTGGCTGGACACTTCGGCCATGGTAATACCTTTGCACAACTGAATGGTTCATATTATTGTCCAGGAATGAGAACAAATGTCTGGAAATTTGTGAACAGGTGCAGAATTTGTGAGCATGCAAAGGGGGAAAGACAAAATACAGGGTTGTATCAACCATTGTCAGTACCAGAGAGGCAGTGGGATGCGATAAGCATGGATTTTGTGTTGGGACTGTCGGGGACACAGAGGGGTTGTGATTCCATATTTGTGGTAGTCAATAGATTTTCTAAAATGGCACATTTCATACCATGTCAGAAAACCAGTGATGCAACTCACATTGCAAATCTGTTTTTCAAAGAAGTTGTTAGACTTCATGGCTTACCCAAGAGTATTGTTTATGATTGAGATACCAAATTTGTTGATCATTTCTCGAGGACCCCATGGAAGAAGTTGGGGACAAATTTATCTTTTATCTCGGTGTATGATCCTCAGACAGATGGACAGATTGAGGTAGTAAATAGGAGTTTGGGGGACTTATTAAGGAGTTTGGTAGTTGAACACCACAACCAATGAGATCAGGTTCTGCCACAGGCATAATTTGCATATAACGACTCACCCAATAGGAGTATAGGACAAAGACCATTTCATATAGTGTATGGAATGCAGCCAAGAGGAGTCTATGAGTTGAAAGACTTAGAGCAGAATGAATTATGGAGTGCTAGCACGAAAGATTTTGCAGTAGGAATGCAGGAGCTCCATAGTAAAATCAGAGAGCGGTTGCAGAACTCTAACCAGGAATATAAGCGTAGAGAAGATCAACATAGAAGAGAGCTTCAATTTGAAGTAGGTGATTTGGTTCTGGCGTATCTCTGAAAAGAAAGATTCCCAAGGGGAACCTATAATAAGTTGAAGATGAAGAAAATTGGGCCATGTAAAATATTGAGAAAGTTTGAGGCAAATGATTATGAGATCGAATTGTCAAATAATGTGGACATCTCACCCATATTCAACACAACAGATTTGTATCCTTACAAAGCAGATGGAACAGAGAGATCAGAGGATTAGAAGGAAGTTCAATGGGTCAAACAGATGCCTATAGTTGAAAAGTTGCGGATGGAAAAGATTGTTGATCAGAGAGTTGGTAAAAAGACCCGGAGAAAAATATATTTTGAGTACTTGGTGAAATGGAAGGGACACTCGATTGAAGATGCCAATTTGGAAAGTGAAGCAGACATCTAGAAACATGGAAAGACGGTACAGGAGTTCATGAATTTTCATCCAAGGGAGTATGATGCAGGAGCATCGTAAGCAAGCCAACAAAGCAAGCGCAAAAGAGAAGGACAGCTGGAGATGCACCAGCACACATTTTGAGGGCATTTTTGAATTTCAAAAGATGGAGCATTAATGTTACAACCAGAAGGATGTATTTGCATTTACGTTTGAAATATTGTAAAACAGATCTTGAGCATTGCTCTCATCTATCGGATATGGAGGCATTTAATTTTAATGAATGAAAAGTAGGTAGCTTTTAATTTTGATTAGATTGCTAGAGTTGTAGGAGGGAAAACTCTAAAAATCTCTCTCGCATGTATTGTATTGTAAGGAGAAGAATTATTCTGATAATAATTGTAAGTTGTAGAGCTAGAGAATAGGAGAGTAGAGGAACAAATATTTTGGAAGGTTGTATAAGCAGATAGATATTGCTATTGAACTCATGTACAGGAGCATCGGAATTGATATAAGAATACTTTGATTCCATTTCATGGTGTTTTCATAATTACTGTTTGCATCTATTGAATGATATGTTTACAGTTTGCTTATATTCTTTCTTATGTATTTGTTTCAATGCTATGTGTATGCTCGTGATTTCATGGTGGAATGTATGAAGTCAGTGAGAGGAGAAGTATAAGTTTCAATTGTTTCTCTTCCTGAGAAATCATGCAAGGAGTGTAGTGAGAGTCCGCAACGAGTGCGTTGACAAGATTCTGAGTTTTATCTCAGAAAACTCAGGAGAGATAGCGTTAACTTATACCAGAAGAAGTACAAGTGTGGCACAGAGTCGTGAAAGGAGTGCGCAGGATGAGACTGCTAGATTTCTTTAGCCCAATGGAGAGGTTGAAGGACCTCTGTTGCAAGGAGTGAATCGAGCATGAATTGTTGGATACTTGGAGGCTATTGTGAAGACATGCAAGGTGTGTGCGTAGGATTCTTTAGAATCCAGAAGTTTCCAAGAGGAACAAGCTCAGAAAGGATAGCGTTGTTTGAAACTTCGAAGGAGGGACGAAAGTTGTAGTCGCCCGGGGGAAATCAAGTTCAGAGAGTCAATGTGAGCTACTTGACCAAGGACTCATTGAGATCTGGATGGACTGTGGAAATTTTTGAGGGAGAAGTGTCGATTTGTCGTGAGCATCAAACAGAGTTGCGAGGAAGATAAGGCGGAGATCCATTCAACTCTTGAAGCTCAGGAGAGATAGGGGTCATCGATACTAATAGATCTAGAATGTTGGTTTGTTTCGAGATATCGAGGAAACAGAGGTGAAGACTTCCCAAAGGTCGTGAAAGGTGAATCGCCGACTAAATCTTGGTCGTTGATTTGCGGAGGATCTAGACCGTAGATCTGGGGTCATCAGATCTTCGGGAATCAGGGATCTTGGAAGGAAAGGAGGAGTTGTTTATTGATTCTCTGAATCGTGAAATCTTGAAACAATTGGGAGCTGGAACTCAGTTCCTAGAGGAAGGTCACATCGAGTGTATAGAACAAAAGGTTAGCGCTCGCTAGGCCCTTTTCGGGTTTCAGAGTTTCGGAGGTTGGGGTGTTGGAGTTGTATCCCGCCAACATTTCCCAAACTGCGAAGTGCGAGTGGTGTTGAGTTGGCACACGGACATGGCACCGTGGTCGCGTAGGAAGAGAGATCATGTCCTATGCTAGTTTGCGCAGGTGGGGTTTTGCTGAAGGACCTGTGGTTTTGGTCGATTGAAGGTTCTAGCAGTGGATCGAAAGAGCCATTTCGGATCAGTGATATAAGAGATACTTAGACCAAGAGGTCAGAAGGACCGAATGAGGTAGGGGTCTGCGCCAATTAGGGACATAAATCTTAATTTTATGGTCCACCTAACATACTATATGCAAGTGTGTCTTTTCTTGTGTCTCAGGTAGGTACAAAACACCTTTAAAGGTACCCAAAGGCTTGGAAATTTTTAAACCACTTGGAGATGAGTCATCACATCCTCCTTTCTATTTCCATCACTAACCTTTAAGGGGATACCTCTTTTCCTTCCCTTCCATCTGTCTCAATCCCCCTAGGGTCACCGGGATCGCCTCCCTAGAGTGACCTAGTCACCCTTGAAGAGTGCGACCTAACTCGAGGTGACATTGGGTGTAGTGTACCATAGTTATAGCACTTTCTTTTGTGGTTGGGTCGAGATTTTCCCAACCTACAACTTGTGCGATAACAATTTCGCACCCTTTCTGGGGAGGATTTTGAATCCTCTTCAAGCCCTTTTGATGCTTTGGCAAGCTTCCCTCCCAAAGCCTCTATCCCTTAGCATTCTCGGAGACTCCACCCAAGGGACGTTCCCTTTCCACCCTTGATGAACACTCCTTGAAGTTTATCTAGCGACTCCACCTTCCATGAACCCACCTTTCCCTCTTTTCCTTTCCCCATCCTTTGATGATCTTAAAAAGATCATTTGGTGACTCCATTGACCCCTTTGAGCTATGGAAACATGGCTCCTCTTCCTCTTCATGAAATTTTTCCCTCCATTGACTTTAAAAGTATAAAGGGTTATTCAAATGAAGTATATATCAATAAAGGATGGGTGAATAGTCTCCCAAGTTTCTGGGGGTATTCCACTACCCAAAAAATTGTAAACTTCCTCAATTACCTATGGGGAAAGACATCTCGTGAAGATGTGCGGATAGTGTTGTTTCTAATGTATATTCCCTAGAGAATGAGAAGATGGGTCGAAGATCGTTGCAAACCCAAGAGCATATATTCTCTCATAGATCTCATTAGTAGATTTATTGAGTATTGTCGACCAGACTCTGAGACATATGAAGACATCCTTCACGGTCTCACACTACTCCTGTACAAAGAAGGGTTTACCACCAATATAGTTGAAGGTCTTAGAGAAGCTCACAAAGTTGAGAACCAGGACCCTATTGATGATGAAGGCGACAGATATTTTGATGTAAAAAAGGAAGCTCGTCATGAAGACAAATTGCTAATACCCACCCCTCCACCTAAAGAGGTTGTCCAAGAGCACATGCCTCCTATTTGGGAAGAAGAGAATATGGTGAGTAATCACCCTCTTCAAGACCTTGATGATTCCTTATTGTGTGGCTCATAAAATGAAGAATTCCTTTAAGAGAAAATCTATAAAGGAAATTGCCTAGAAGATCCTGGTGAAAACTCTCATGTTAAATATCTAGATAAGACATCCAATGATGATGAAGTGTTCATTCCTCCTGCACATCAAGAAGAAGACATGANGTTTCGCGATCCTGAAAATGAAGCTACCTTGCCTTGTCTTTTTCCTTGACATGAAGGATAATAAGTGATTAGCCATGATGTTGTAGATGGTCCTGTAAAGAATGAATCCGATGTAGTTGATCAACTCATTGATGAGTTCATACATATCGGGACACATAGATGGGACATTAGTTGCTTCATTATTGATGGAGATCTAATTTACAATGTTGAAGGTAGCCCTCAAGCAAAGGGGAACCTCCATTTTTCATTTCCAAAAGATTTTTCTCCATGTGTTTTTTATCCACATACATGGCATCCTAATGTTGGTATGGTTATAGATTTGTTCCATTCCCTCGAGGATGACTTGTCGCAGCATGCTCGTGGTAATTTTCGATAACCCTTTGGAAGTTGTGATGCACACCCTTTTAAGGGTGCAGATTTGTTCTTTGAATACTTCCAACTACCTTTTCCCCCAAATTCAAATGAGCACGATGGCATGGCCACTCCAGGGAAGCCACAGGCTCACTGTATTAAGCAAAAACACTCTCATCTTGGAATTTTTTATGAGGATTCGCCAATGAAGAAGCAACGGTTTTCTTTCTCTAGAACTTATCCTCTCCCTTCCTCTTTTCAAAGAAGTCATAGGTATTTCTCAAGTTTTCACATGATTCTTCAGTCCTCAAAGGGAGGTGACTATGAGAAGGACGACGAAGATGAGCCACCATCTACATATGATAGCCCAATTCAGAGATGGATTGATCAAACTTGTGGCTTTTCTTTCCAGCAGAATTTCCTCCGGCCTGTCCATCTTCATGAGTTTTATTTTATGTGTGTGTTTATACTCATAATTATTATGTGATTGGCTTATATTTGTTGTATTGTATGATTAAGCACAAGGGGAGATACGTTAATGAGATGATCAAATGGTTGCACTGGTTGTATGAATTCACCTTGTTGAGGAAAAGGTATGAGGAACCTTACTCAATCATGTTTAGATCTTGTTGGGCTAAGAAAAGATAGTTGGGAATGTTACCCGGGGTTTATAGCCTTAAAATAAAAAAAACAATCACTTAATCCATAGGTACTAAGTACAAGGGACCAAGGCTGGTTTTATATATATTATATGTAACTGTGCAAAAGAAGTAAAATAAGCAAGAAATTACATAATTGTGTACATGGATAAGAACAAGGATAAAAGTAAAATCTGAACCAAATCATCTAAATACACATGTGAGATTGAAATCAGAAATATGATTATTATATAGATTTCATTTTGAGATTCAAAGTTGAATTCTCTTTACAAACCCCTGCGAGGATATGGACCAAAGTTAGATTTAGAACCCTTCGATGGGAACCATACAAAAAGACCTTGACAACAAAAGAAAATTGAAGCTAAAGATCTGGAACAACTTTCCACAAAATGTTGTCACTTGACACTGCAAAATATTCTTTATCAGTCATGAAATTTAATCCATAAACAAACAAGAACACACAGACTGCCAAAGATAAATCATACACCTTTAGAGACAAGCTGCTGGAAAACATTATTTAGTTTTGAATCTTGTTGCCTTCAATAAGACCATGTTGCTATCAAGATGGTTAAGCCTTCAAGTAAACTCAGAATGAATGAAGAATGGAAGTATCTCACAAGTACAGAGCAAACCTTTATAGAAGAAGTTATATTATTCTCTCTTACTCCCTTGTCTCTTCATTTGATTGAGCTTTATTCTTTGCCAATTAGTTATGGTAGTTCAACTACCTTCGTTTTTTTAAGCTTAATTAGCTTAACTAATTTATTGAGAAAAATAATTAATAATATATAAATAAGAGTCTTTTTAAATAATAACTAAATAGGTGGGACCCCTTGTCACTCCATTTTCATTTTTTAAATGATGTCAACACCTGAAGTATAATACCCCAAATATTTGATCAAATGTTCGCCTTTTAACTCCCATCCTCATATTAATAATCAAATATTTTAATATCAACAAAGTAGAACATGACTATATCCAAAAATAGCGTTATGTTCATGTTGTCCAAAACTCTGTCTAAATATGTATTTGTTTTCCAAAATATTTTCATATCAAAAACAAAAAGATTGTCCTCAAAAGAAAATAATGTCAATGGGATTAAAACCCATATTTGTCGTGAGAGGCATTTTCTCTCTTTCAACTGATACTTTCTCTTGATACCTTTTCTAATTTATCCTATGCAACAACCTTCAACTAATGAAAACCCTGTGGGTGAATTGCACTGATGACATGGGAACAATCATCTTTGAGGTGGAGATGAGAGGATACGGATTCGAAGGAGTCTTTAGAAGACTTGGAGGGATTAGCCACCTCTTTTCCGTTATCTATTTTTGGCTCAGGGATGGAAGATTTTAATATTTTGCTTGCATGAGAGGACTGTATTGGAAAGACCACACGATCAACTTGGGAATTTGGGTTTATTGGCGGTGGAGGAGGGGATAATAGCAATGAAACAGTAGGCCAACCATGGTGATGAGCTACAGGCTGATGAACAATTTCTTGTCAATCGTCATTGGCATGTGGTTCTGGTTGCATAGACACACGAGGGGGGATGTGGATACCAGATAAATTTTGACGTGGTTGGAAAGGAGGCCTCTCAGGTATAGGTTTCAAAATTCCTTGGCCAACTAGATGTTAAGAACCAAACATCAATATAGCATAGAAAAACCTCAGGAAAAGTACTCAACGCCTTGAAAAAGAGATAATTTCAGATAATAAGCCTCTTCAAGGGGGCAACCTCCTTTTACCCCACTTAAATGTTCAAGTACAAGA
>SNQJ01S0180175.1:0-19434 GCA_010110895.2 Picea sitchensis | reverse complement strand
ATCCAAAACTAGGCATGTGAGACTAAAGAAATGTTTGATGAAAATGCTAGTCTCTTGTTTTTAAAGTTAAGGAAGGTTTTTAGGAATGTGATCATTTACACCAAGTCTATTATAGAGATACAAATCATATTTGGATGATGAACTTGATGAGAGCTTTTGGTTGAGGTACATGTTGAGTAGATGGTTGAGGCAAGTAGTTGATGAGTTGGCGCACATACATGAGGTGTAGAGTTGATGATGTTGGTACATATTTGTGAGTCATAGTTGATGAGTAGTTGAAACATGATTGGTACATATTTGTGAGTCATAGTTGATGAGTAGTTGAAACATGATTGGTACATACTTGGAAGATGGTTTGATGCATTTGTTTATGGTACAGGTTGATTACAGGTTGGTGCATGGTTGATTCACTTGTTTATGGTACATGTTGATTACAGGTTGGTGCATGGTTTATGCACTTTTTTTGTGGTACAGGTTGATTACGGGTTGAGGTACATGCTGATGCATGGTTGATGCATGGTTCAGATTTATTGGTATAGGTTTAGAGTGGTATATCTCATAGTGATAGTGTGACAATGGTTCCATCATTCTACTTCTACTTCAGGGTGGTAGGATGGTGCAAGGATAGGTGGTTGTAGCCACCTTCTGGTTGTAGCTAGAGAACATTGGGGGTTGTTACCTCCTTCTAGTTGTAGACAGAGATTTGGGGAGTTGGAGCTTCACTCAGGTTGTAGCCTGAGAAACTAGGGGTTTGGAGCCTCCTTCGAGTTGCAGCTAGAAAACAAAGGAAGTTGGTGCTTCCAATGAATGTAATTCTTCAAGACATATAAGAAAAATCATTTCGTGGTTTTCTCCTGATTTGGGTTTCCACATAAAACACTGGTGTAGTGTGTATGTGTGTGACTATTTATTTATTACTGCTCATTATTGGATAATAATTCTACATTGATATAACATTTGAAGAAAAAGGATTATAATTACATTATTACTGATTCACCCCCCCTCTCAGTAATCCAACAATCTTTCTCAATATAAATATGATGTGTACAGAGTTGCAGATCAATGCCCTTCATGTCAGAATATTCCCAGGCAAAAGCCCGTTGATACTTAGAAAGGGTCTAAATCAATTTGCGTTGTTGTTTCTCATTTTGATTAGCATTAATATTCAAAACCCTCCCTGGTGTAATATCAACTGGTTTGTTGTTATGAACAACGGTAGTGGGGATCTATTGTTCCATCAATTCTTCCAATGGATCTCCCTGTGCCTCATTATCTAACACATCCTTTCACATTTGGCATGTTGGGTTACTTATAATAGCTGGGATATTAATGAAGTTGTTGATCACATCGTCTTCTAGTTGGTTCTTGATTCCCAGAGCTTCTCCCAGTGTGAGAGGAGATCGTAGATCTTTTTCTAGATATCTAGGTGGTGGAAGCTGTTGTTGCGTAATGGATGAGGTTGGTTTAGATGGAGGATATAGGATGAGATTCTTTGTGGCACCTCCTCTAGTGATGGTCATGTTTCTCATGTGACATCCTATGTACGCATCTGTTGTTGTGAGCCATGGTCTCCCCAGTATTAATGGATGTCCATCGAGTCCACTTCTTGGGTTGATGATGAGGAAATCGGCTGGATACTCCCAAGAGTCGACTGAAATTGCTATATCCTATAATGTACCAACTAGTTTGACCATTGATCGATCAACCAATTGTAACATAATTGGAGTAAGTTTGAAGGAAGTGAAACCCAGGATGCTGCAAGTTTCAATGGTCAAAATATTAATGGCTTCCCCCAAATCTGCTAGTGTATTTGGAAAAGAACATCCCTCTATCTAAATTGTTACTATGGGATTCCCTGGGTCTGCATATTTGACTGGTTCCTGTCTTCCTAGGATGAGATCAGACAAGGCACCTACCACAGGAACAATTGATGATGAATTTTTAACTTTCTGGACAAACTTCTTCCCACAGAATTCCTTAATTGTCTTTGCATAAATTGGGATGTCTTGTAGATCTTGCAAGAGTGGAATCTTAACATATAAATTCCTTAGTTCCCTTACAATGTCAAAGTTATAATACACCGCTAGTTTTTCTATCATCATTCTTTCGGGGAATGGGGGAGGGGGTTTACATCCATATCGAGATTCTGTGGTTCGACTGTGTTTCCCTCCTGCTTCGTTTCTTCCATTATGACCACAGTCAAAGGTGTTATTGTTGGTTGTACATTATTTTCATTCTCCCTCTCTTGGTGAATGTTACTTTCTTCACGAGAAATTATGTGCCCTGACCTCAGCCGAATTTCATTGCACCCTACGGATTTGATTTCCCGATCCACATTCTCAATAATCTGCATAAGCTGGGTTGGTGTATCATTGGGATTTGGGTGGGGTTGAGCTGGTAGTTGAGGGTGCAATTGTGGTTGAGGATTCTGAGTAATTGGAGCGGAGCTTGTAAAGTGGGTTGAGTTTGAGGGGCCATCCCTATGGGTTGATTTTGCATTCCCATGGGGGGATGCCAATTTTGGTTCCAATTGGATTTTTGGGCTGCCGTGTTGGGCCACTGTGAAGGATAGAGGTTGTTGTTTGTTTTCTACCAAGATGAGGTAGGGTATTGTGAGTTGGGCCAGGTAGGATTTGCAGTTGGTTGATTTTGCCAAGGGGGGTTTGCAGTTGATTGATTTATCCAAGGGGGGTTTGTAGCTGGATATTGTTGGGGCTGCCAGGTAGGGTTAGCAAATGATTGACCCTGCCACAGGTTTCCATAATTTTTCTATTGATTAAACTGCCTGGAAAAGAAATATGAAGGATCTTGTAGTGTACCTTGGGGACGATCCTGCCATGGGAAACACTGGGCCATCATATATACTAGTTTTGTTTTCTCTTCTTCCTCTTTGAAGACAACTTTTAATTCTAGGAGTGATGGGAACTGATCTATTGTGTAGTATTTAGCACAGATAGCACACTCCCGAACCACATCCAAAGGACATTCCCTCAGACCATGTTTTTTCTACATCGGTGGAAAAATATGGCCAAAGTATGTTCTTCTTATAATTGTTTCTGCTTAGCCTGCAAGACATCCAATTGTGTGGTCAGAGTGCTTAAGATGTCGGTTTTAAAATTTTCTAAGAGATTACCGACTTCTTCTCAAGAAAATCCTCCACTGGTAATATTGCTATTTCCAGTGAGAGGAGTTTGCATCCTTGATTTGGTCCATGTACTTCCATGTGATCCCCTGATGCACAATTAAACAATGTTATCATAGGTTTCTTGATAAATATCACCCTTCCCCATTAAATTCAATGTTTCTACCCATTCATCCTTCATTCCTTTTATAAAAGTGGCTTTGAGAACCTCACCTGGTAATGTACCATAAGGAGATCTTTGCAAATTATATTGGAACCTTTCAACATATTCTTCCAATGTCTCATTTTCCTTTGCGGTCATTTGAAAGATTTCATCTTTTAGATCCTCGGTTCTACAATAATCCTGATATTCTTTCAAGAAGGCTTGTTTCGTTTCATCCCATGAGTTTATATTTTCGCCTCTCAATCCCATAAACCAGCGCAGGGATGCGCCTTTCAAAGTGGAAGGGAACAACTTTAGTTTTTGGGGTTCAAAGGTGTAGTCATAATCCCTACATATGACATCAAATTCAAATAAGAATGCATCCAGGTCTTTTGAAATTAATCCATGAAAAGTTGGAAAATTTTGTAAGTGGATCGCTTGCATAGGAGCATTGGAAACTGGATCAACTATCGGATATTCCAAAGTGGAAGTTTGGGTTCGTGGTTGATTTGGTTGCGCCATTTGGTCGAAGATATGCCAACAATTTTAAGGAATTTCTTGGTCTAGGTGTTCTATTCAGGGAGACTGATTATTGGATCCCCTAGGGAATCTAATTGCACTACCTCTATCTATAATTTTAGGTATTCCTTCTCTTATTACAAGAGATCTAGGATTAGGTGGTGGTGATGGGTTTGTCTTAGAAACACCATTGGTTTCCCCTTCTCCTTCCTCTAGATTACAAGAGTTTCCTTCGTCTAAAGGGCTGAGAGGCTGAAGATCTGTATCTTGAAAACTTCGTTCAGTCCCTTCAGTTATGATATGAACCTCAACATTGGTTGTAGTTGGTGAAAATGTTTCCTGAGGGATTCAGGTAGAACCTCTCCTAGGTCCAACCGAAGCTTGAGATTCAGCTTTTAGATGATGTCGTCTATGAAAGTTCTTCTTTCGGGGAGCATCGAGTCATGGATTTTTGTCATTTTTAGTGGGGGTTTTGGTTTTTCAGTTTCTTTCTTCTTTGTCATACACACTTCACAAAAAAATTCTAAACACCTATATAACCTCTATATATCAGCTAGAGGTAGGCGTTGGCATAAGCATTTTACTTATTGCCTGTGTAGGTTCTTACCTTTCGTCTTCAATACCTCATCCTCTAGACATACAACCTATGATACCTTTGACACTCTCACCGGCAATGACGCCAAAATGTTGGGATCTAAAGATGTCCTAAAAACAACCTTAGTTAACATTAATTTATCAACCTAAGGAATCATCTTTTTATCTCAACAATGTCATCCAAAGTCTATGCAGATAGTTGTAGAGGTTAAAATCGTGTAGTTAAAGAAAATCTAAGTTTATCAACAACCAAGTTCCTCACATATCCATTAAAATTATAAAACTAAGACTTTAACATAATTGAAATCTAATGTACAACATGCTATGGATTCAAAGGCATAAATTAAATTTTTGAATCGATCCAATTAAGAAATAGTAATTAAATCTATGGAAATCTTGATAAACTGATCTATTGGTGATTATCTAACCTGTGAAAAGAAACAATGAATTACTATATCTATGAAAAGGAACAATGACTATACTTAACCAAAAGTAACAATGATTGTAATCTAACCGAAAGGAACAACAAATACTAATTTGAACAAAAGGAACAACAAATGCTAATTTAAGTGAAATGAACAACAAATGTTAATTTAAGCGAAAGGAACAACACGTATGATAATGAGAGGAACTGTCAATAAGTAAAGTATAGCGATGGAAACTGGAACAACAATCGATATCATTCAAATGAAACACCTATCTACTATAGCAAACAACATAAAATCATTAACACATTCATGCATTTATCTTAACTATTACGAAAGAGATTTAAATCACAAAACAAAAATCAATCTGATACAATTATAGATTGAGACAGTAACTCCTTCAGACTGGGCCCTTGGTCCTCAGAAGCACTACTGCTAGAAACTCAGTATGCAAAAATGATGAAAACACTCAAAGCTTCTATTAACTTCATAACTAGTGCAACATCTACAAAAACTGCTTGCGTAGAGCAATTCTGAATTTTGAATGTTTTGAGATAATAGTTCCATGTTTATCCTTTCTAGGATTCATTACCCTCTATATATTACAATAATATGGGTAAATTAATATATCCTGAGGATCGAGAGATCCTCAGGATCACTTTTACTATTTATAAAGTTTACAAAATATGGAATCAATCTTCCTCCAAACTGCTTTGTGCCTCATGTCTTCAACCTTCAAGTGTATTCGTATCCTCAAAATATCCTTAACTATCTTGGGTTTGACAATATTTATCCATTCCTACGTTAAAATCAAACAATTCCAACCGAACATCAGAATTTATCTATCATTTCTCAATAATATTTCTAAAAGACATTTAAATCATTTTCTATCCTAGTTGTTCCTAATTAACAAAAAATTCAATTAAGATTATATCATAAACCATGAGAATAAGGAGGATATTTGTACCTTTTTCACAACCCAACATTAGAGACGTATTCTGTCGTCTTACAGCTACAAATATTTGTTGTTTAGTGCATAAATCTGCGGTCGGGGAATCGAACATGCAGGAACTACAAGTGGTACTTAAGCGCACATTGTTGGCCACCCTTGTAACCCTTGTTGGTACCCCTTATAGTGGTGGCATATCAAGCAACACATGTATACACATTGGCCTGGATATCGTGAAGCCCTCCATAGATAAATTGATTGACCACCTGACTACTATAGTGCCATTGAGAACAACACTTGAGAAGATACTCTTTAGTACCTGGGTAATCAGGTAGTACAACTAAGGGTATGGTATACCCTCCTTAGTTGATTCCCTAAGATATTAGATCGAGTACTATTCTTCAACCCCACATGTATATCAGAGAGCTATAACACAGGGAAAACCCTTGTCTATAGAAACCCTAACAAACCCTAATCCCTAGGACACAAGGAACATAGAAAGGGAAAATATAAGATTTCTCTTGATCTGAATTTGGGTATTTTGACACTGCATTTTTCCTATTAAGAATTTGGGCATTCTGACACTGCAATATTGTTTTTCATCCTTTTTTTATGGTCACAACCCCTTTTGACACCTCTATTGGGGACCAATTCCATTGGACTCCTCTTTTCATCTTGATCCTAGTGATACCTATCATTATTTATCCTTGTCTTTCTATGGACTCACCTGCCCTTTTCCACGACCTTTCTTTTCCACCTCTTCTTTTTGTTTTCCCCTCACCATGGCCACCATTCGCAACCGAGATCTTGAAAACCACATCAGTACCCACATCAACTCCAAAATTGACCACATGAAAGAGGAACTGGGGAAGGACAACAATTACCACCTTTCCAACCAACTTGCATCCCACCTTGAATCTCATCTTGACTCATTTGCTGCCTAGGTCTTGGAAAAACTTCCCATTCCTCGACTCTGTTCATCATATGACCTACATTCTAACCTCGAAGGTACAACTTCCTCCAATTACCAACAGTTTCAATACAACCCTTTTCATCATGATCTTTGTCTTCCATGAGTGGAAGAAAACAAATTTGATGGATTAGATCCTATTGGTTGGGTCACTCAATTGGAACACTACTTCTCCTTGCATGGAATCACTAATGAATTGGAAAAACTTTGTTACGGTGTCCTCTATTTGGATCCTGAATGTTGGAAATGGTGTCGAAAATCACGCCAAGGATATGTAGCGTGGACATAGTTTGTGGCTGAAATTTATGACCACTTTGACATTGATACACACTCCCTGGGCCATTTGACCAAATTGAAACTGTCTGGTACCGTGGAGGAGTTTATTGTGACATTTGAGTAATTATCTTTCAAAAAAAAGGGCATGTTTGATACTTTTTCCAAAGAATGCTTTATCGATGGCCTCAAGGATGAAATCCATGCCCAAGTCCTCGTGACTCGCCCCCAGACATGGTTGGAAGCTACTCAACGTACCAAGGATGCCAATCCTATTTTTTTTTCCAACACCGCAAACCTTTTTCCCTCTACGTCCTCTCCCTCCCACTCCTTCCCCTCATCCCACCCCTCTCAATATCCAAAAATTAACCCAGGCAAAAATGGTTGAACGTCGACACAAGGGTCTTTGCTATAATTGTGATAAAAAAAAAAAATTGGGGCATGAGTGTAAGGAACAAAACTTGTTCATGGCCATGTCTGAGGATGTTTTTGATGGCGGGATTGAGGATTCTCATGTAGTAGAGCTCCGTGAGCCATTTCATATCACTCTTCCATTTGATCCACCAGAAGTTGAACGAGTCATTTCATTAAATGCACTCACTAGCTTCTCTTCTTCCCAAACCCTCAAGATAATTGGATACAAAAAAAATTGGAAGGTCATCATTCTCATTGATGGTGATAGTGCTCATAATTTCATTCATCGATGGATTTCTCAAGAAACCCATTTCTATATCCATTTAGTCAACAAATTTCAAATCATGATTGCCAATGGAGGTTTCATGAAATGTGGGGGGCATTGTGAAAATATGCGTCTCCAAATTGGTTAGTACATCTTGAAATATCATATGTTTTCTATCAACATGGGTGGTTGTGACATTGTGTTGGGTGCATAATGGTTAGGCACTCTCGGTCCCATCCTCATGGATTTTAAGGAATTGAATATGCAATTTCAACAGAACGACCAAACATATACGTTCCAAGGAATCACCAAGCTCTTTGGACATGATTATGAGATAATTTACAAGAAGGGAAAATAAAATGTGGTTGTTGACGCTCTTTCCCAAAAGTATGAAGATGAAGGATTCATTTTTTCTCTCTCCTTCATTGTACTCGATTGGCTCCAAGATGCTCACCAAGAATGGATGCAAGAACATGGATGATTTTAAGGATGGGAATTTATTTTAAAATGTAAAAACCTTGGAAAATGTTACTAATCCTTCATATGTCAACTATAAAATGTTTGGTGATATTTTTGTATAAATATTTAAATTTCTAAGGATTTTATATAGTTTATATAAAATTTTGGCGATTTTAAAGGTAAAATAATTTTATCCTATAGAATTTGGGTGAATCATTTTTAGAATAGTGAATATTTTTTGGGGAAAAACCATGGAAAATTATCCCATGAGAGAAATTTATCCACTAAAATCATCCCTATGCAAGACCCTAAAATTTGTGTCCTTATCCAACAATTGCAAGCTAATTCTCCAGTTTCTCCTGGGTACTCTTGGCACAATAACAAGATTTGCTACAAAGGTCATATGTATCTCAGAAAATAGTTGCAACTTAAATCTATGGTTCTTTCAGAACTTAATGATTCTCCACACCTGGGCATTCCGAGTTCACCAAAACCTATGAAAGGTAAAACATTCATTTTTATGGGATGGTAAGAAACATGACGTCTTCACCTTTTTGGTTGAATGTGATGTCTATCATCAAAATAAGGGAGAAACAGTCAAGACCCTGGGAACACTAAAAACACTCCTGATTTTGTTTGTTATTTGGGAGGATATTTCTATGGACTTTATTGTTGGCTTACCTAAATCAGGAAATAAATTAGTCATCATGGTGGTAGTTGATCATATTTTCAAATATGCTCATTTATGTGCTCTCCAACACCATTTAAAAACATCCATGGTGGCTCAAAGTTTCATGCATAATGATCCAGGTGGATATTGGCGGCCACCCACCTTTTCCAACTGGCTCAAAACAGTTTTCTGGCAATTTTGGCAATTTACTATTTTTGGTAGTTTTTCAGGCCCTGAACTTCCAGAGCTGTTTTGCGGCCTTAAAAGACATTTTTTGGGCATCTACTAGTCGGAGAATAAACGTTTTAGTAATCGTACAGAAATTTCCAACGATCTATCGTGCACCCCAAAGGGATCCGTATGCCAAAGTTACGCCCCTAGGAAGTTGATACACCAAACTACCCAAAACAGGGTCCACAAAACTATTGGATTTTCATCTTCCGGGGTTAGGGTTTTGGGTTTTCTTTATGATAAAATGGCCTTTGGAGCCTCATTGTAAAAATAATCTTCTTGCGAATGCGACTAGTCGTCACATCTCTTGTCAGAGATAAGTTGCCACCATTCTAGTGAGTCTTTCACTCTGTATTTTTACAGTCTCTGTACATTTCTTACATTAATAGAAATTGTGTATTGTTGTATCTCTATGTTTATGGTTTCATCTCTGATACATTTATTTTATATTATTGGATATCTGCAATATCTCTATGAATTTATTTATTACATCTCCACTCTCATTTCATGCCGAAAATAATCCAGATTAGTGGTATCAGAGCAGGCTACTCTTGATCATTTTTTCAATGCATGTCGCTGATGAGGTACTAGTATAGCAAGTTGGGTCTCAATATTGTCTCTCTTGAAGAAAATCACTCTTGCACGCCCAAGAAACCCTCCATGGTGGAAGAAAAGGAAAACGACGGAGAAAACGATCCTATAAATCTATTGCATGAGCAAGCTCTCACGTGACAGAGGGACGAAATGATGGAGAATTTTTCCCACATCCTTCAACGCATGCCGATAGAAACAGGTGAATCTTCATCAAAATACCACATTGGAAGCACCTCTCCTTTCAAGGTACATGTTAATTTTGATATTCTCGTATTTGAACGTCAGATAGATTCAGATGCCCTAGACAAATGGTTAAATGTGTTAGAAGTTTATTTCTCTCTTCATAATTTTTCTAACAGGGAAAAGATCACCTTTGAACTCCTTAAAGCTCTCCCCCATGTCAAACATTGGTGGGAAACTTACTAGGAGAAAATTTCCATAGAGGAGTTTGGAATATATGGGGTTGAGCCCACTTGAGATTTGTTTGTGGATGTGGTAAATGAACAATATTACCCTGTTGGCAACTATGAGGACCAGTATGTGAGATGGACCACACTGCGGAAAGAGAGGGGCCAAGAAGTTTCGTAGTTCACCAATACCTTTCACACCTTGTGCACCAAGATGGGTATCAAAGACTCCAAATGACATTTGGTTTTGAAATATCGTGGGGATCTACACAGATACATCCAAATTGAAATGGATTTTCTGGACATATCATCACTCAATGTTGCTTATTGATATGCTATTAAAATCAAGCATAAATTTAAGCACCAGAACAAACGAGAGTTTAGGTATACAAATATGCAACAACCAAAGTATGAAAATGATGGCCCTAACAAACAGTCTCCCAAAAACCAGTCCAAGACATAGGAAAAGAAGGGTCACAGGAAGACAAAGGACACCAAAAAATGGTGTGATTTCCACAAAATCCCCTGGAACAAAACCGATGAATGTTGATCAAAAAAATCATTGGTGGTCGATATCAAAGACGAGGAGATGAACCCTGATTCATAATCTGATTATGAAAATACTAGTAAAAGACAGATCATCGACGCAGACCCCACTGCTATTGTCACGACCGCAACAATTCAACCAAAAGAACCAACATATCCTAAAGAGGGGGAGCACCTTTTTCATTCACAGATGTGGGTGAAGGGGACCCCGCTGCATTTTATTGTTTATAGAAAAATCCATAAGAACCTCATCTCAACAGAGGTCGTCAAACAGTTGGGATTGTCGAAAACACCAAACCCGCAAACATACAACATCGGGTGGCTTTGCCAAGGAAGAGATCTTCGTGTCATCTAACAATGTCGATTGTGATACGACATCCAACCCTTCAAGGATGAGGTATTATGTGATCTTTCCCCATTGGATTTCTGTGATGCTCTCTTGGGCCAACCATATATGTGGAAACACCATGTTGTTTATGAGTCTCGACCTCATAGTGTCATTTTTACTTTGGGGGGTCATCTCTACAGAATACCAGAGGTAGTTCCAACTATTGTCCCACCTAAACAATGCCACAAGGTAGTATCTCATACTAAAAAATTCAGCTTCTTCGCAATCTGTTCAAAAGGGGAACAAAAGGACACTACAACCACTACAACCTCGCCCTAAGCACCTTCTATCCAAGAGAAGTAGGTCAAAAAGGTTGCGACAAATCACAAATATTCCTTCTGCACACAATCCTCTCATGTAGCGTGACTTGTTGAACATATTCAACCTCAACAAGTTCGTGACTGCCTTCCACAAACCGAGTAGCATGACATCTCCAGCAAGGCAAGCAACTCACCAAGATTCAGATTCAACAAACGCTTCCCTCTCTGCCTTGGGAACTCAATGCAATCGATACCATTTCTTCCTAAGGAGGGAGGATTGATCCTGGTGGATATCGGTAGCCACCCACCTTTTCCAACTAGCTCAAAACAGTTTTCTGGCAATTTTGGATATTTACTATTTTTGGTAGTTTTTCGGGTCCTAAAATTTTGGAGCCGTTTTGAGGCCCTAAACGACACTTTTTGGGAATATACAATTCGTAAAATATCCTTTTTTGTCCTCATATATACCTTTCCAACAAGCTATCATGCGCCCCAAACAAATATCGTATGCCAAAGTTACACCCCCGGGGAGTTGATACACCAAACTACCCAAAATGGGGTCCACAAAACTGTTGGCTTTTCATCTTCTGGGGTTAGGGTTTTGGGTTTTATTTATGATAAAATAGGCCTTTGGAGACTCATTGTAAAAATGATCTTCTTGTGAATGCGAGTAGCCATCACATCTCTTCTCATAGATAAGCTACCACCATTCTAGCGAGTCTTTCACTCTGTATTTTTACAGTCTCTATACATTTCTTACATTAATAGAAATCGTGTATTATTGTATCTCTATGTTTATGGTTGCATCTCTGATACATTTCTGTTATATTATTGGATATCCATGATATCTCTGTGCATTTCTTTATTACATATCCACTCTCATTTCATGCCGAAAATAATCCAGATCAAATAATATCTTCAAGCTTCATGGCATGACTCATTATATTGTCTCTGACTGAGATCCCACTTTTACCACCAATTTTTGATAAGAATTTTTACGTCTCTAGGGAACCCAATTACATCTCATCACCGCCTATAATCCCTAGACTGATGGCCAAACTGAAGTTGTCAACAAGAGTTTGGAAACCTATTTGAGGTGTTTTTCATATGAATGACAGGCTCAATAGACTCATTGGTTACCCCTCATTGAATGGTTGTACAACACATATTACCATACTGATACTTGCATGACTCCTTTTGAAGAATTCTATGAATAAAATCCCCCTTCGGTTCTCTCCTACATGCCAGGTGTATCAAAGGTTCAGGAGGTTGAAATAAATCTTGTCTTTCATGAGGCCATTCTGAGCACCCTCAAAACAAATTTTGCCATGGATCAAAATTGCATGAAGAAACAATAATATCAAGGTCATTTCAAATGACAATTTGTTGAAGGGGACCATGCGTTTCTTCATCTGCAACACTATAAGAAAATTTCACTCAAAATAGACCACTGTCGGAAAATTGGTCCCAAATTTTATGGTCCTTATACAATTCTCAAGTGAGTGGGGGAGGTGGCTTACCAGTTAGGATTTCCCAGTGATTCTAAGCTCCATCATGTTTTTCATGTCTCATTCTTAAAGAAGGTGATTGGTACTAAGTTTCAAACTCAAACTAGTCTCCCTGATTTGGATGAATAAGGTTACATTTGGTTGCAGCCACAAGTAGTCTTGGACCAACGTGAGCATCGCCTATGTCAACACACCATCAAGGAAGTCTTAGTGTAGTGGAAATATACAACTCTATAATATGCCACTTGGGAGCCAACTAGCATTCTGTAACAATTTCCTCATCTCAAGCCTTGAGGACAAGGCTCTTTTTTAAGGGGAAGGGCATGTTAGGGAACTAACCTCCGTAACCCTTCACATATATAGAATAATATATTTCCATGTAATAAAGGATAACATTAGTTAATAAGGCCTATTTAATAAATTGTAATAAGTCAATGTAAGAAGACCTAATAGAATCTTTCGCTTCTAAAAGGAGCTTCCACTAGAATGATCTTTAGAAGATAGAATTAGTATAAATAAGAGTAGGAGTCATGAGAATTTTTTTCTTGAGAATTATTGTAATAGAGTGTTGTTTTCCTAGAGGTTTTCCCCTCGAAGAGGCAAGTGAACATTGTTTCCTATCAATAAAGGTATTATTTTGGTGTTGTGGTTTCATCTATTGTGTTGTTCCATTGTTATTCTCTGCAATATTTATGTTTTCATATATTATAATAGATTCGATACCTTACACTTTTCCAACTCCTAGTTCCCAACACCCCAGTGGAGTTAATTTCATTTATTATAGGCACATTCAAGTTTCAAACTCTTTGTGCATGATAATCCGATCGGGTATATTGATATTTTATTATATCATCCCCTAGGTCTATCACTCACCATATATGCATTTTACCTCTCCAACTCCTTGTACCTAGTACTCCGGTGGAGGTCTAATAATAATATTTTAATTAAAAAATGAATCTAGGTATATTATATTAATTTATATTTTTCTTATACCGACCCCTCAATATTCCACTTATCAAATGCACCTTCAAGTTTCAAACTCTCGGTTCCTGATAGCTCGGTGGAGTTTAATGTATTATAATGTATCTTCCTCAGGGTATACCTCTTACCATGCACACTTTTGTTCTCAAACTCATGTTGCCTGATAACCCGATGGAGTTTAATATTATTAAACGTTAGTAGAAAGGAAATGAATATAATTTCCCATGCATTAAAATAATACAAAAATAAATATATTTACAATAAATTTCTCGAGGGTTGGTTATCCTCAATCTGAATCCATGTGTAAAAATAATATTTTCTCCAGAAGAAGAAATTTTGAGTTTCTCCACTTCTTGTGCACAAGTATGAATCATAGTTTAAAATTCAAGACTTTCTTCACTTAATAGTCAAACTTAATAAGAAAATAATTGGTAATTTGAATAATTACCAAAAGTTACCAATCTCCTTTCACCATACAAATTCAATCTCTTGGAAATAAAATTTTCCATGGTAAAAATTATATTTTTTCTAGGACTTACTACCCACCTATTTTCAAGCAAATCTTTAATATTTTTTAGAGAAATGCCACCATTTCAAATATTCACCTTTGGACATTATTTTACTAGGTAAATCCAGGTAAGAAATATATTCTTACCATGTCTTAATAATACATAAATTAATTTCAAACAGATAATTCCTAATTTCATTTTATTTCACACACTCGTCATGCCAAATAATTTATCCTTTTAACTATATATCCTAGGCTTATGAGACCATAATTATGGTCCATATTTCATTATAAGACTCCCCCTTGTCAAGATTATCATGTTCATTGAAAGTTAAGGGATTTTACTCATGCTTCCACAAAGTATTTAGCAATCAAATAAGCCTTCCAATAAGGTATTAAGGCTTGACCATTAACCAGGGATAGGCCATCTCCCATAACTGATATACAACTTCAATATTATAGGAAGCAACACCCATTTAACATAAATTATACATTATTATTTTCAGATTCCCTATATAGACTTAAACAACTTAGTATTCACTACTAACATATGAAATTTATTCATTTAAATGGCTGGACATTCCCATCCAACACTCTGATCTTACTTGGAGCTACAAATAATCACTTACAACAGCCATTAAAAATACAGACAATCAGAGGAAAACAACAAATTATATTTTCCATGACTCCATTTTTATAATCAACCATGCACATGAAACATCAATTTCACTACTTGAACAAAATATCAAATTCTTCAAATAACCAAAACATAAATTCCATAGTATCCATGAAGTTATCATGGAAAATACAAAACATTGAAACACTTATATGAGAGTTTAAGATACATTGGAAAATGTTGATGGGTGAGCCTTCTTATCCCCTAACCTATGGATAACTAAGGAGATCACTTCTCGAGGCACATATGTCATAGACATGGAGTACCAAGATCTAGACGACTTGAGTATGGCCTCAAAGGGTTCCTCTTTTCTTCAGTGCAATCCACATATCACCAACAATAGTATCCATCACACCATCCTCATCCTGAAGTAGCAATGAGTCTTTCTCCATGAGGTAATGAGTCTGGGTATCATGGTATGTATCACTCTGATTTTTGAAGAACTTGAATATGTTGTATTGAATACTTCTTAATTTCATGACATTTTCTTGGAAATTATGCTCTTTGCCTTGTTCATACCTGGAAAGGTGAAATGCTTCCCTAGTCAGTTGATTTCCCTTTAGGATGGGTTTCTACTAGGGGTTTTGTGAAAAGTCATCGTTTGTTCCGTCCATACTTATCACTTTCCATATTTATTCCTTTCAACTCCCCTATCCTTGTTTGGGAATTGGGATTGGCTACACTAGGAAGTGTTCTACCTTACCTTGTGGGAAGAAGGGGATAAATGCCCAGAGGGTAAAAGTAGCTAGCAAGAGTTAAAATCCAATGTTCAAAATTTCTAGATGCTTCGCCCAGAGATCCTTGAGAAAGCAGTGAAAAGATTCTCAGTAAGAAAATGGGAACCATAAGATAACATAAACACTCAAGGTACTAGTTTATGGATAGGAGGTCTCATCACAAGCTGACCTATTATGACCATGGGCATGTAGTGGTATGAAACTACCACCTATCTGGTAACCAACCAGGGTAGTGGCTCTTGGTGGAATAACCAAGAGAAAGGGGATCTCATCACGAGCTAACCTTATCATTTCCATGAAATGTTTGTGGATAACGCTATCACCTCTAGTCATCAATCCAGGACAGTGACCCCCAACTATTTCCTTGAAGCACAAGGGAAAAATATCAAAAGAAATAAAGCTAATAGTAAAAGGAAATGAGTGGGATAGGAAACAATTACATTCATGAAAAGGTGCAAATATCCCTCCACAATGGAATCCAAAGGTAAGACTTTACATTTCCATGTTATAACATGCACCCCATGCCCAAATATTTAACTCATGCCACCTCATACACTCACATGAATTTGACTAGATATCACTTGGGAAACACCCCAAAATCAAGAAAGCCTAGCCCAATAGGACACCCTGAGGCCTTATCCAAACCTAACATGTCAAATTTCATAAATTATTTGAGCATTTGTTTGGGTTAAGGGGGGTTCGATGCACATGTTTGCGTAATTTAATTATTGGATGTGATTTACATGCTATGATCCCTGTGACTTATGAAACACTGGAGGATGTACTTTTTGTTGCGTCATGAACTTACCCAGAGGAATGGTGAACATGAGAGAATGATTATATCATAACTTCATAGGGCTAAAATCCCATCGATGGATGTTGAGACCCCAACCAAGAGGCATGGCAGGGATTTAAAACTTGCACTAGGAGAAAGAAGGGTGTTTCCTTTGGAGGCACCTTGGCAGACCTATACCTAGGGGATCTTGATTCTCCCACATGGAATTTATCCCTTGAGGGCCCTGGACATCATCATGGATAACCTATATGTCATCCATAACTGGTATTTTCATCTTGGACAATGTTTATGAGGAATTGGCACATGTGGGCAGGGTTTCAAGCCTTCGGAGGCCCAACATTTCCTCGTCCCTGCCCAGTGCTCCATACTTGGGGCTCAACGTTACCCTAGAGGGGCATGACGTCACCCTTGGAGTGATTATTATATGAAAGTTAATTTAATTTTGTCTATATTTAATTTGTGTAAAAAAATGTCTAGGTTGGCCGAATAATTATGAATTGAAATTAATTTTAGCTTAAATTTTCTATAAATAAGAAGAAAGTGACATTAACTTTCATCACAACTTGTCCTTGGAGACAAGGAGGTATAAAATTTGCTCCCTATTAGGGTTATTGACTGAAATAGTGAGGCACCACTCTTTTTTAAGGCTTATCTTTGCAACTTGGATAATTTTTTGGAGTTTTATGGTGATCTTGCATGGTATATTCATGATTATTCTTGGTGCAACTAAGTAAAATATACATTTTGTCATTTATTGAATGGTTTTATTTTCTCATACAAGATTATGAAATTGCATGGTGTATTTAATGCTTGAAGTAAGAAACTTAAGTTACTACTTTCTTACTTTTATTTGCCAAGCTTTCACTAAATTGATCTAGTAACTAGTGAAACCCTAGAGCCCTAAAGTGATATCACTCTAGAGGTTTGCATTTGGTTATTTTTTCATAAGTATTTACTCCATAAAAAGGTTAAGGAGAGAAAGGAAATAGATCCTAGAAGTTCCTACACCCCATCACTTTGTTTCTTGAGGTCAAAATCTAAGAGGACTTACGTTGCTACTCCTCCTATACTTTTTCCCTCTTAGACTTTTGTGTACTATCATTAATTAGTATCCTTAGAAGAATCCACCATATTTGATTCCATTACCCTAGAAAGTCACTAGTCATCCTCCTTTGACCTTTGACAAGGATCATCAACTTTCAAGCTCAATTCCCTACTTGATACTCTACTAACCTTAACCAATTTTCTAACCTAACTTAGAAATATTAACAACCAAGTTGATGTTGTCACAATCACTGCTACAACTATTATTTTGCATCTCATATCATCCTACTAACCATATAATTCATCCCATAATTTGTATAAAGAAAGGTACTAACAATAAATGTTAAAGTGTGTGTTTAATTTCCTTTCTAAAGTGCAAATTCTGAAGTTGTTTCCGCTGTCATAGTTGTTGTTACAACCACTATTGCATCCCATAACAACCCTAAAATCATCCATAAAACCACTGAGCATTTTGTACTAAGAAAACTATAATCATTGGATATTGAAGTAGTGTCTTATTGCTTTATAATAGTACTTTCCTGACATGGTTTCCATTGTTGTCATCATCATTAATTAATGTTGTTATAAATGGTCGGACCACCATTCAAGTCATTTATTGAATTTTGTTAATCTTGAAAACCATGAATGAAAAAGTATTATCAAGTTTGCAAGCCCTTTTATATATTTTCTTGTCATCATAACTTGCAATTTTCAAGATACATCATACATTGTTGTTTCTATAATCTCATCTTTATATATAACTTGTTTTAGAAGAACATAATTTGTCTAAGAAACTAGTGATTATAATCATTGATATCATTGTTACTACTAACGTTTGATGTTTCATTGGAAAGGGGCAGGTACAAACCTGCTTTCACTTTCCCTTGTCCCTTTAAGCTTTACCCAAGTGACTTCTTCTATTGAGTGACCTAGAGAGAGGGGTGGGTTTTCACCATGTGTTTCTTCCCTTCACCAACCAACTAGGTCCTAGGACATCTCCCTTGGAGTGAGTTTTTTCTCCTAAAGAGAAAGTGGTACCCTATTGGGGTGACACTGATAGGGTTACCTCTGTGTTACGTCAATCTAAGTCTACTTGCCTTTAGGCTTTGGGAAAGTATAGATTGTTTGATAATAAGCCTCTAACACAACTACTTTTTGTCTATCCCTAAAGCTGGCCACCCCCATGTCAGAAGATGATTCCATGAGGGAAAACTCCCAGTCACTAACAATGGTAAAAAGATGAAGTTTTATCTCCTTCATAAACAAAAATTAGCAAGATTTATCTCCAATTCCACCAAGCAAAGGGCCTTGCACTTAAATCAGGGAGTCATGATAGTTAGATTGAATAACTAAACACCCAAAAATTCACAACCCTATTTATTAGCTTGATTTTGAGTTTCTTACTTGTTATTTATAACTCAGAATACAATTAACTTGACTTCCCTCTCGTTTTTGTGAACTAAGGATGCTTTTTCTGAATATTCGCTTCCCTATTTCTTGGGTCTCATACCACTCTTTGACCTCTCTAATTTTTTGGGTCAATTTTTCCCCTAAATTCGAGTTCATTTCAGAAGTCTCCATATGGGTAATTTTCTTCCCATGCTTCTCAAGAAAGGTAGTTCTAGTACAACCCCCCATTCTTTCCGATAATTGTGGGAAGCTAGTAGTTCAACTACCAACTAACTTCATTCACTGAATTTCTAGGGAAAATGGTCAGTTTTTGTTTTCTTGAATATTAAATTGGAAAGGAGATAGTCCTCACCATTTCCCTCTCATGGAATCATCTCTGTGTAATTTCTCCACCCGTTAGCAATTTATTTTCATTATCATCAAAATACATTTTATCATTTTGACTGTTCATCATGGTCCAAACATTAAACATACTATCCATGAATCATGGCGATATTTGGACATATAATTACATACTGTATAAAAT
>SNQJ01S0180174.1:0-13917 GCA_010110895.2 Picea sitchensis | reverse complement strand
CTTCTATTGGTTTGACCTAGTCCTTGACCACTATATATATGGTAGAAATTTATTTGGCATGTATATTCATTTCACATATTGTATTTTTGGTTTTAGTTTATTTTGGATTTTGGTTAATTAGGATGGTTTTTATATGATCCCTAACCATTGTGAATGATGGAACAACATAGGATGTGAGCATGTACTAACACTCAATGAGGATGATATAGCTTATGACAAAATACATGTAGATGGACTCATAAAGGGACTATAAAGGACTAGTATATTTGTCATCGTCGTCATTGTCATTGTCACCATAATCAACATTATATTCATCATTGTTGTCGTCATCATCGTCATTGTCGTATTCATCGTAATCATCGTTTTCATCATTATCATCATCATCATCATCATCATCATCATCATCGCATCATCGTCATCATCATCATCGTCGTCGTTTTCATCATCACCATCATTGTCATCACCATAATCGTGTCATCATCATCATCGAAATCGTCATCATCGCCATCATCATCATCATCATCATCATCGTCATCGTCGTCGTCGTCATCGTCATCATCATCATCGTTTTCATCATCATCATCATTGTCATCACCATAATCGTTTTCATCATCATCATCGACACCGTCGCCGTCGCCATCGTCATCATTTTCATCATCATCGTCATCATCGTCATTATCATCATCATCGTCATCATCGTCATTATCATCATCATCGTCATTGTCATTTTCATCACCATAATCATTGTCATCATCATCGTCATTGTCGTTGTTGTAACAGATATCAAAATCGACTATGCTGCCCAAGGTACAAATTGGTTCTCATTTATTCACATTAACAAGGGGCTGCTGGCATTTGGGAATGTCATCAGTGCATTAGGAGATGATCAATTAAGAAGGTGTGTTGAGTCTACTAGACGTCCATTTAAGTGACCTGTGTGCCATTAATTGAAGTTGTGTATTTGGGCTTGAATCTGCCCTATATGAGCATTGTTATAAGCGTTGTAAAAATAACACATGCGTAGGACTTATTTAGAAAAGAGGGAAATGGAGACTTCGGCCTGTAAGTCTATTGTAATTTGGATCATTCTCTAGTAATTCTATGTCTCTGTTTCAATTTCAGGGTTGCCTCCCTTCAATATGCATCATTTGGGTATTAGAGCAACTTGATCTTTAGAGAAGAAGATAGCCCGAATAGGAGAGCAATTGTCGCAGGTTTACAACTTGAGACTTAGCCACAAAAAAAAGGAAGAGTTAGTTCGAAGGAGCACCACATTTGCACTGAGGTGCATCAAAGTTACCAAAGTCCACAGGGCAGCTAAAGCATCTCGAACTGATTATCATCAAATGCCCATCGGGAAATATGAGAGTTGCAAGATTTGCAGAAGACTTTCTTTAATTTTCTACATGCGACAACATCATATGAATTATCTGCAGTTTTCCTTATCCCAAAAAACTCTGGATATTTGAATGAAATAATCCAGTTGCTTATATGTGTTGCTTGCAGTCACAAAGACATTCTTGTTAGGAATTCCTGTGTACAGGTATTCATTAAACTTATTAAAAATTGGTGCACCAGGCCTAATGAAGACGAGAAGGTACCTGGTTTTAGAAGATTTATCATGGAAAATTTTGCAGCAAGGTGTTGCTTCTATAGTGTTCTTGACAACACATTTGAACTTTGGGATGCACACACTTATTCTCTATTTGGTGAAATTGTTGTTGCCCAAAAGGTCATCTATGAAAAATGTGGGGATGATTTCCTTTTACATCTCACAATGAACATATTTCCAGCAATTCAGTGCCCTAATGATCTTGCTGAGAATTATTGCTTGGAGCTGAAGCTTTGTGATGTTAAAGCTCTCAAATCTATTTACAAGTCTCTCGCTGAAAGGATGAGAATGCAGTAGAATGGAAGCATGACCTTCAGATAGCAGTGGTCATGCAAGTGTGGCTAATGTTGAATACTTACAAGTTCAGGCAGTCGCTCCTCCAGCATTGCAACAAAATGGACTCGATTCTCATTACACTATGTTGTCTGATCTTTCGCAGGCGATAGCTTTGGTTACAAACAGGAAGACACGTGATTTAATCATGATTCTTAATAGATCGGAATCTACATTGAATCAGAAGAAGCATTAGGAGGCTGCGATTTCAAGAACTAGAGAACTTAAGAGACTTTGTGAAACAACCCTCTCTGCCATGTTTGACGGAAGGGCCACAGATGTTGTTTGCATACAGCCTTATGAAATTCTTGCGAAAAACTGTATGTGAAGTGTCCAAGTTTGTATCGATAGCCTTAGTGGATCTTGATGCAGAGGAAACCCAAGCTTATCTCAAATACTTTGACATTTCTTTGATACCTTCTACAATCTTCTTTTTTAATGCGCATCATACGAGGATGGACTCAGGAACTCCGGAGCATCTTAAACGGATTGGTACTTTCCATCAAAAGCAAGACTTCATTGATGTTGTGAAGACGATTTTCAGAGGAGAAATGAAAGGCAAACTGATTGTCAGATGTCCATTACCCCCAGAGAGAATTCCAAAGTTTGAATTACTCTATAGGAATATTTTATGACTAATGTTGTATGATTCAGGGACAAAGAGGTTAAAACAACAACAATTCAAATAGAGATTAGGTTCACGGCCTTTGTCTCCTCATTCAACTACAGAGTGAAGTATGGGAGGCGGAACGATTCAGGAAGGTACCTGCAGCGTCAATGGGTTGGATGTACAATGTCTATGGGTCACATGACGCCGTTTGGAGGAATGAAATCATCGGAATATCATGCCATATACATGATCATATGGAGCTAGAGGTTAAATGGAACCCTTTTACACACGCAAGCCACGAAACCTTCCGAGGGAAGAGTTTGGTGGTCTTTTCGCATTCTGCGACAGCTCCATTACACCATTGCCATTCCACAATAGATTCATCCAGTAAATTCCTCCTCTTCTTCTCGCAGTTGTGGATCGGCTGTGTTTCAACAAGAAGCTACAATGGAGGTCAAGGCCGACTTAACCCAATTACAGGAATAGAGTAAGGTTGCCCTCGATCACCAAATGGACAATAAAAGTCTGTTGCAGAGTGATGTCCTCTATCAGTATATATGGGAAACAAACGTGTACCCTCGTGAGCCCGAGCCATTGAAGGCGCTTCGGCGAGTGACTGCAAAAGTTCTCGAGAACTTGACGGCCATTCCTCCTGATGAGGGTCGATTTCTGAGCCTTCTGCTGAAGCTAATAAATGCTAAGAACACCATAGAGATGGGGGTGTACACCGAATACTCACTTCTCAGCACAGTCCTTGCCTTACCCGATGACAGAAAGATAATAGCGATGGACGGCCTATCATTGAGAAAGCTGGATTTGCCCACAAAACTAATTTTAGAGGAGGCCCCGCTTTGTCATTTCTGGATGAAATTATTAAGAATGGAGGGATGGCCGATTCTGGTAAAAATATAACAGTAATCCTAGACGGAAAGAAAAATGATGGTTTCCTGCCCCCAGAATTCCCGAGGGTGGACTGGCAGGGGACACGAAGAAGAAATTGCAGCATCAGAAAGATTATGTCAAGTGTATCGCCCAGATTATGCACGCCTAGCCAAAAACGTTTACTAGCTGCCCTACGTCAGTAATGGTTCAAAGAGCTGGTAGACACACCTGTCAATCGCAGAATTCCAGAAGACAAACTGTTTCAGATTCCTGGAACACAAAGAGATTTAATTTTCTTTTAAAAGACTGATGTATGGAAAAAAGCAGGAGGAGGGGGGGCGCGCATGAGCGCAGCACAAGGGGAAAACCTCTTTCAAAGAGGGTTCATTGTACTTTCTGAGTTATTTTGTAAACTAGATTTGAGTAATAAAGATGATTTTTTCTTTGCGACTGTGAGATTCATCACGGTCGATTTCTTTCAGCGTGTTTTTCTTTTCTTTTTAGCCGTGTTAAATCTGTTTGGATTTCATTATTGATGTTCCTTACTCATAGTTGATATTGTCTTTGCCAGATCCTTATGTCTTCCTTAATCCATCACTACTGCATTACATTTTGTTTTCCTCTAACCGAAGTGCTTCGTTATACTTTAGTACGACCACTACTATAACGAAAGGATTTGGGTTTTCTGTAATTGTTTATTGCCTTTCCTCTGCACCAGCTATCAGCTGTGTAAGACCAATCTACATTTTCAAAATTCTGCATATATCCTTTGCTACGTCAGCCTTACCTTTTTCTTTCTGCTACTGCATCATGATTAATCAAAACGCTGAAAGATAGACTTACTTTGCCTCACTTTCCGCGAGTTATTTAATCTCTGCTATTGTCTCTTTTCTTCGGTTTTCATTTGAATCCATGCCCAATGGACCTTTTCCCTGGTTTAACCCCCAAACTCCAAAAATCCAAGACCACCATTTACCCATAAATCTGCCCACCGTTTTCACGCCTACTTCATTTTATCTTGTGACATTATTCGAGAGATCCCTCTCGGGTTGGAAGAGGGTAGCTTCTAATCCAAAGTGGTTCGAGGTTGCCTCGGGATTGATTTGCTGCAACCCATTTCAGTTCTGAGTGTCAATAGTCGTCATCATCTCCATCATCGTCATTGTCATCATCATCGTCGTCATTGTCATTATGATCATCATTGTCATCACCATAATCATTGGAATCATCATCATTGTCGTCTTTGTCCTCATCGTCATCATTGTCATCATCATCGTTATCATCGTCATTATGATCATTTTAATTTTCATTGTCATCATCATCATCGTCGTCACCATCGTCATGATGATTAGTGGTTGAAGTTTGAGGGTTATAGGGGTTAGGAACTATTGGTTATTTGGGCTAGATGTTAAAGGCTATATCTATTAAGTTTGTAATTTATAAAGGTTAACAATTATAATGGTTGATTCTTTTTTCGATGATTATTTTTTATAATGGTCATCTTCATTATCATCATCATCATTTTCATTTTCATCACCATCATCGTTGTCATCATCATCATCTTCTTTGTCATTGTCATCACCATAATCTTTGTCATCATCATCATCATCGTCATCCAATAAATATGGAACTAATATTAACTATTGGCTGATCTAGATCATTGGTTTGTCATACCAATAACCACATCCTCCTCATCAACCCTTTTATTACCTTTCTCTTCTATTGGTTTGGCCTAGTCCTTGACCACCATATATATGGTAGAAATTTATTTGGCTCGTATATCCATTTCACATATTATATTTTTGGTTTTAGTTTATTTTGGATTTTGGTTAATTACGATGGTTTTTATATGATCCCTAGCCATTGTGAATAGTGGAGAAACATAGGATGTGTATGTACTAACACTCAATGAAGGTGATATAGCTGAGGACAAAAACAATGTAGATGGACTCAGAAAGGGACTCAGAAAGGGACTATAAAGGACTAGTGTATTTGTCATCATCGTCATTGTCATTGTCACCATAATCAACATTATATTCATCGTTGTTGTTGTCGTCATCCTCATTGTCATATTCATCATAATCATCATTTTCATAATCATCATTTTCATCATCATCATCATCATCATCACATCATCGTCGTCATCATCATCATCGTTTTCATCATCATCATCGTTTTCATCATCATCATCATTTTCATCACCATATTCGTTGTCATGATCATCATCGACATCTTCGTCATCGCCATTGTCATCATTTTCATCATCATCATCATCATCACCATCATCATCATCATCATCATCATCATTATCATAATCATCGTCATTATCATCATCATCGTCGTCATCATTGTCATCACCATAATTATTTTCATCATCATCGTCATCATTGTCATCATCATTGTCGTCGTCATCTTCGTCGCCATCGTCATCATTGTCATCATCATCGTCATCATCATCATTATGATCATCATCGTCATCATCATTGTCATCACCATAATCATTGTCATCATCATCATCATCGTTTTTGTCATCGTTGTCATCGTCATCATTGTCATCATCATTATCGTCATTGTCATTATGATCATCATCATCATCGTCATTTTCATCACCATAATCATTGTCATCATCATCGTCGTCGTTGTCGCCATCGTCATCATGATTAGTGGTTGAAGTTTGAGGGTTATAGGGGTTAGGAACTATTGGTTATTTGGGCTAGATGTTAAAGGCTATATGTATTAAGGTTAATATTTATAAAGGTTAACAATTATAACGGTTGATTCTTTTTTCGATGATTCTTTTTTATAATGGTTTTTTTCATTATCATCATCATCATCATAGTCATTGTCATCACCATAATCATTGTCATCATCATCATTGTCATCCAATAAATTTGGAACTAATATTAATTGTTGGCTGATCTAGATCATTGGTTTGTCATACCAATAACCACATGATCGTCATCATCGTCATCATCATTGTCATCACCATAATCATTGTCATCATCATCATCATCGTCACCATCGTCATCATGATTAGTGGTTGAAGTTTGAGGGTTATAGGGGTTATGAACTATTGGTTATTTGGGCTAGATGTTAAAGGCTATATGTATTAAGGTTAATATTTATAAATATTAACAATTATAATGGTTGATTCTTTTTTCATAGGCTACTAATGCTATATTTCTTAAGGGTTATAGTGGTTCAAGGTAAAAGGGTTAAATGATTAGGTATTAGAGAATTATACTAGACCATTAATTGTTATGAGTTATAATGGTAAGTGTTATTATGTATTAGTTATGGTCGTTAAAATATTTAGGTGTTAAATATTACAGGGGTTAAGGAGTAGGAATTATAGGAGTTATGTTCATATAGGTTATAAATATTAGGAGTTATTAGGGACTATGCGAGATTACAATAACAGTTAATAGAGAATAGGAGTAGGGTATAAAGATAGATGCTAAGGGTTATAGTTTTAAACAATAGAGGTTATAGGTGTTAGGGGTGACATGGTTTATAGGGTTTAGTGGTTCCATATGTTATGGAACATGAGTTAGGGGTTATATGGATTATAAGTTATGAGGGTTAAGGGATATGATTATAATGGGTTAGGAATTCTAGAAATAAACGATTAAATATACGAATGTTAACTTTTGATAATGCTTACAAAGGTTAAGGATAAAAGTAACAGGGTTTAGGGGAGACCATATTCACATGCATGGAGACGGACATATTCAAGCTCATAGGGATAAAAGTAAAAGGGTTTAGGGGAGACCTGCATATTTGCGTGTGTGGAGACCATATTCGAACCCGAGAGGGAGGAGAGAACCCCTGGCACAATGGATACCATAGGATAAAAGTAACAAGGTTTAGGGGAGACCATATTCGCGCGCGTGTAGACCATAGTCGAGCTCGAGAGGGAGGAGACAAACCCCGATGTAGTGGATACCATAAGATGAAAGTAACAGGGTTTAGGGGATACCTACATATTCATGTGCGTGGATACCATATTCGATCCCGAGAGGGAGGAGAGAACCCCCGGTGTAGTGGATACCATATTGGCCGAGCCCGAAAGGGAGGAGATAACCACTGCAGTGGAGACCATATTGGAGTCCGCAGGGAGGAGAGAACGCTCGACCATTTACCGACGCGAATTGTGATATTCCATCCCAACAAGGAGACAAGGAGGCCCTACACCACAATGCAAGCAACATAGGAGACCTGACCACACTTAGAAGAGACATAGATGCTCAGAGGATCACCAAAAATGGCGGAAAAATCTGTATGTTTCTTCCAAAAATCCAAATGGGTTGTAGAGCACTCCAAATGGCCGGATTTGAATTGGGTTTTCGATTTAGGGGATGATATGGCTGGATTTGAATTGGGTTTTCGATTTGAATTGGGCTTTTGTATAGAAATTTCGTTGTATGTAATGTTAACCTAAATAACTAAGTCTCAATTTGTTATCGAACCTAGAAGGCCACTGATGATAGCACTAAAATGATAACACTTAACCATATTGTCTCATTTGAACCACCAAAGTAGTATATACAGTAAGAGCCTGTCTTACACACTATACACAGAAGTCCCATAAGCATATATCTAGTTTCTTGTTCAAATGAAAAAAATAGAGTTGTGTAAAATAAAAAGGAAGAAAGAATCCTTTACTTTATTGCTGAATATTATTGAATATCAACCTTGCCACAAACAGGTGAAAGATGTACCAACAATTTCTCATATGTTAACGAAAGTGAATGGTTGATTGTTTTTGTTGGATTTTGCATGAATCTTACCATATGATTCTACACCTTTCCCAATAATGAGTTGAAGTTTTTACTGGATTTTGGATGAAGCTCTAACTAGACAACAATAAGATCAATGACCACCTTTGATTTTCCACCTTATTTTACACTTTATAAAGTTTAAGTTCTTGTGAATTATTTTCATTGACATCTCACAATATTGTCAATTGATCCACATAGTAATCAATCAAGAAATTATTTATTTTCTTGAAAATTCTTTCTCCTTCCCATAGCTATTTTTCATCGAAGTTGAAATTATTGAATTTCATTTTCCTCTTGCATGGTTTAAAGAGTCGATTCGAAATGCCATCAGTTTCACGACCACTCCTTTGAGTAACAACAACCTAAAATCAAGTGCTAATTAAAATTTATCTAGCAACTTTTCTAGGGCTCTTCAAACCCATATTAGCTTAGGTGTAGAGCTTTGGAATAGGATTGTGAGAATAAATTTCCAAAGATGCTAAAAAAAAATAGAGCTTTATGTAAGGGATTGAAATCCAGTTGTTATATCACTGACTTTGGTAAGCCCTTCTAACACAAGGGCCAAGCACGAGGTCGCATTGGGGCCAATAGAGTAATCAACCCTTCTTTACTGGTCTTGGTGTCGACTGTCGATTGTCCCCCCTTTGCTTTGGTATAGTATGTGGTACCATAGAGGCCATAATATTTTATAATTCCTACCCAAGGTGACAACACAACGAAGGTGGTGTTATACCTAGGATCGACGTTGGCTAGACTCACTCAGACTACTTGGAGGGTTTCCCACTGCTCTGTGAGGTAACTTGCACCAGGGCATTAGCTTGTTAAGAAGGTTGTCAATGTAACCTTCCCACCCATCAAAACTCATCCCCTTCACACATCGATTTTGTGATGTTGGATTCCATCACCAACTAGCACTTCTCTGTTAGAAGGTTTGTTTGCATGCTTGACTCCTAGATTAATTAGTGTGTGTTGTTTTTTATCCTTAGTTGGAATTAGGATTGAGTTTGTGTCTAATGGCATCAGTTATGGGGTCATTTTAAGTTCTATGACATAATTAACATACTATGACATCTATTTTTATTTTTTGAGAGATGCAAAAATAAAAAACTAGGCTTGAAAATAGCACTAAATTTTCTACCATGGTGTTTACTAAGAGCCAAGTGAGAAATTTTGATCCAAAAGTATTAATCCATGATTTCATTTGTAGATATGCACATAATCAAACATGAACAACCTTCCGGCCTACTCCAACCTTCATATAAGAAATGCACACAAAAATATTGAGATGTTAGGAAGACCAATGCATGAAGTTGCAAAAATAGTGCCAACATCCTGATCATTCTATTAAGAAATACACAAACAAGTTCTATACTCTCATGGATCATCTAAACATTAGAGAAGAATAATTGAATCTAGTTCTTAAGTACCAAAATGATTTGCACCAGTACAATGATTTATATGCTAGAGTCCTTGACTATTAACACACTTGGGGATGCACAAATATTCATGAGGAGGATTGAGTGGAATCATAAACTAAACCAACTCCAGTGATTCTAGTGAGTACATCAACACCATCAATTATGATAGGTAGTGAAAGAAGATGAAATTTCATTGTTTCCTAGATAACACTACAAAACTCAAAAATTAATTTGTTAATAAAGGAAACATAAGGACATTGGTATGTGATGTAACACTCATAAGACTTCCAACCATGACAAGTCGAAAGGTTGATTCATGTAGACTCTTTTAGCACAAATTTGTGATCCTTCTTCACAATATCATGACAAGGGAAAATATTTTTCCTTATTTACACTTGAATCCTCTATCTTTCGTGTTATCCTAATGTACATAGACTAGGCTCCCTAATCATGCAAAATTGAATTGGGGATAAAGAAATACAATATCTTTCACAATCAAATGTGTGTTCAAAAAAACCCTCTTCATTTTAGAATTGATAATGGAATTCAAAGGAATATGATCTCTTAAATCATTTTTTGGCCCAACATTAGCTACCCAAATCTACCCATAACCCTACAACATCAAATGGCTCAATTCAAGGAAGGAACTATATGCCACCCACCAATGCACTTTCAATACACTATCTACCCCTGGAAGGATGAATGGTGACAAGGTTTGTTTCACATATGGAGATATGTGATGCAATGATATCACAATGATACATGTGGGAAATACATAAAATCTATAAATGTTTCCCTTGGTGCTTCGCCCTGAACACCAAAGAGAAGTTTTATTACATTCCCAAGGTAAAGCATAAGATAGATCTTTACAAGGATGAAATAACATGTGATGTTGCACCTATGGAGCTATGTTATGTGATTCTAGCACAACCATAGCTATTCGAAAGGCACTAAATCTATAAATCACACCTTCAAATCATTTTCCTCGACATCAAAAAGAATTTTTTTTCACATTCTTTAAGTAAAGCATAAGATGGATCTCTTTAATTTCTACAAAAGAATGTTGTAAATTGAATAGTCTTACAAAAAAACTCATTTTGTTGATTATATAACAAATTGTCATCCACAATATTATTTTCCTTGTATAGGTTTCATCCATCATGTACCTTTTGCAACAAAAATATTCACAAATGTTTTTGAAGAAATACATAAATGTATTTTAAAAACCCTCTAGAATTCCACTCCATTGTCAATTAAAGCATCATATCAACCTATTTCCTAGATAAGTATTACCCAATGAACCTTATATTACAAATCATTGCTATATAATGATGAGATACCCAACAAATATAGGGTCTCTTACATAAGGGATACATTTGATTGAACATATCACCATGTGCRRGCATGATCRTCCTAGTGTCAAAGAAATATRGTTCTTAGAAGTAACATGTGATGTTGCACCTATGGARCTATGTTATGTGATTMTAGMACAACCATAKCTATTYRAAAGGCACTAAATCTATAAATCACASCTTCAAARAATTTTCCTYGACATCAAAGAGAATTTTYTTCACATTCTTGAAGTAAAGCATAAGATGGATCTCTTTAATTTYTRCAAAAKAATGTTGTAAATTGAATAGTCTTACAAAAAAACTCATTTTGTTGATTATCTAACAAATTGTCATCCACAATATTATTTTCCTTKTATAGGTTTCATCCATCATGTACCTTTTGCAACAAAAATATTCAYAAATGTTTTTGAAGAAATACATAAATGTATTTTAAAAACCCTCTAGAATTCCACTCCATTGTCAATTAAAGCATCATATCAACCTATTTCCTAGATAAGTATTACCCAATGAACCTTATATTACAAATCATTGCTATATAATGATGAGATACCCAACAAATATAGGGTCTCTTACATAAGGGATACATTTGATTGAACATATCACCATGTGCGGGCATGATCGTCCTAGTGTCAAAGAAATATGGTTCTTAGAAGTAACATGTGATGTTGCACCTATGGAACTATGTTATGTGATTCTAGCACAACCATATCTATTTGAAAGGCACTAAATCTATAAATCACACCTTCAAAGAATTTTCCTTGACATCAAAGAGAATTTTCTTCACATTCTTGAAGTAAAGCATAAGATGGATCTCTTTAATTTCTACAAAAGAATGTTGTAAATTGAATAGTCTTACAAAAAACTCATTTTGTTGATTATCTAACAAATTGTCATCCACAATATTATTTTCCTTGTATAGGTTTCATCCATCATGTACCTTTTGCAACAAAAATATTCATAAATGTTTTTGAAGAAATACATAAATGTATTTTAAAAACCCTCTAGAATTCCACTCCATTGTCAATTAAAGCATCGTATCAACCTATTTCCTAGAGAAGTATTACCCAATGAACCTTATATTCCAAATCATTGCTATATAATGATTAGATACCCAACAAATATAGGGTCTCTTACATAAGGGATACATTTGATTGAACACTTCACCATGTGCGATCATGATCATCCTAGTGTCAAAGAAATATGGTTCTTAGTGTGCATGCATTCACAATTGGAGCTATGTGATGTGATGCTATCACAACCATAGCTATGGGAAAGGCACTAAATATATAAATCACACCTTTAGAGCATTTTCCTCAACATCAAAGAGAATTGTTTTTCACATTCTTGAAGTAAAGCATAAGATGGATCTCTTTAATTTATGCAAAACAATGTTGTAAATTGAATAGTCATACATAAAAACTCATTTTTTTTTTATTATCTAACAAATCTTGTCCACAATACTATTTCCCTTGTACAAGTTTCATCCATCATGCACTTTGTGCAAAAAAAATAGTCATCAATGTTTTTGAAGAAATACATAAACGTATTTTAAAAACCCTCTAGAATTCCACTCCATTGTCAATTAAAGCATCATATAAACCTATTTCCTAGAGAAGTATTACCCAAGGAACCTTATATTACGAATCATTGCTGGATAATGATGAGATACCCAAAAAATATAGGGTCTCTTACATAAGGGATACATTTGATTGAACACATCACCGTGTGCGAGCATGATCATGCTAGTGTCAAAGAAAGATGGTTCTTAGTGTGCATGCATTCACAATTGCTCCTTCAACAAGATCACAGTGAGGGAACAATACCCCATTCCTTGAATTGATGGTCTTGTAGACATAATGAAGGGAGAAAAGTACACCACAATCAAATTGAAATCTAACTACCACCAAGGTCATTCCAACCCTAGGGATGTTTGGAATATTGCATTTGAAGCTAAGGATGACTTGTATGAGTGGTTGGTGATGCCATTTGACTAAACCAATGCTCATGCATCATTCTGCAACCTTTCATAATTAAATTTGTGATTCATATTAATCATGTGTTGGTTTTTAGTAGTACATGGGAAGAACATGATGACCAATTTGAACACTTTGCCCAACCAAAATCTCTTTTCTAACCTAGAGAAATGTGACTTCACTTGGAAGCACATATGGTACTTCATCATCATTGTTGATGAAATCAAATTGCATGTGTATCCTGAGAAGGTATAGATCATCATAGAATGGTCCACCATGACCAACCTAACCAAGTTACATAATTTCTTGGGCTTAGTGAACTTCTACAAAAGGTTTGTGTTGGGATTATCCCATGTTGTACACCCTCTCCACTCTTTACTATGTGGTATTTCCACAAAGATCATGTTCAGAAGGGACACAATACCACATCAAGGCTATGAAGAATTCAAATGCAAACCGAACTCTTTTTTGGTCCTATAATTCCTTGATTTACATCATCCCTTTAAGACTCATACCTGAAATTATGCTCTCGATGTTATTTTCCTACAAAATGGGAATCTCCTTGCACACCACTTTAAAACTTTCAGTGATGCTATTAGAAATTACTCCATTTACATCAAAGAAATTTTATGTGATAATCCAAGTTGTTAAGAAATGGAAACATTACATTCTTGGGAAGGAGACTCTTAAACACTCCAACCATAATCATTCATTGTATGTGTATACATAAGCAAAATTTGAGGCATGAACTAATTGAAGTGGATAACCTATCTACAACAATTCCACTTGGTGATCAACATAATCATGGTGCATTGTTACACATTATTTTCGTCATCCCTATGACCGTTAATGATGTAAACCTATCTGTTGCCTTCAGAGGGGTCAGTGGCCTGAGTTCCTGAAGAGAGAAGGGAGAAGAACTTTTCCTGAGAAAAGAAGTTGCATTTTCCCTTGTA
>SNQJ01S0180173.1:0-19434 GCA_010110895.2 Picea sitchensis | reverse complement strand
AATGAGGAGAGATCAATATCCATTTCCTGCGTACTACTCTTCAAAGACCCTTGCTTTCACTGCCTACTCCTGGCATTGGTTCTCAGAGGAAACTCACTTACTTAAGTCCGCACTAGGCATCTGAATAGATTGATTTCCTCCATTGAATACATTAAGGATTTATAAAAAACTCAATGTTAATGAAGTCCATGTAATAGAATATTTCCAAATTTAATGAAATATGTGTTACAAGAGGGGAGACCCACTAGCTATTAGAAATGGGATAGATGAAACTACTTGTAAGCAATTTATGTGGCTCTTCTTTGAATATGTCTTTCATCGTTGGGTTCATCTGGCATTGAGGTTGAAAAGTAGATTTGAATCCATCATTGATATATATGTGATTTATATAAAGGTCAGGGTGGATCCCCTTCATGTCAAATTAATCCCATGTGAAAGCTTCATTGTTCTTCCGCGGCACACGAACCAATCTCTCTTTTTGTTGTTTGGTTAGTCCTTGGTTTATTTTCAAGTTTTTCCCTGGGCTAATTTCTATGGTTTCTATGAGTGATCCTTGGTTTTTTTCTTGTACAAGTTTGTGTTCAATGGGTGATATGCTTATGGAATATAAATAAAGTTTAGTTTTTTATTTCATAATATGCTCAAGAAGATGTTTGTTTTGTGAGGAATATGAGGAGTCTATAAAATTATTGATTTTGTCATCATATGTTTTATCTGTTATTATAAGGTATTGATCTATGTATAGGACCTGATGGGCTTCCGCCTCTTCATCACTTTCTTCTCCAACAACCCAAAGTGGTGTTTTTAAGTCTATGTCTAGTTTGGAAGGAGGGGAAAGAGTTAATTTTTTGGTATAATTCCTGTGGGAAATAGTCATGTTGCTTGACTGACAACCCATATATGCATTGATAGTGGCCAACCATGGTTGTCCCAGGATTAGAGGATACCTTCCCAAAACGTTTCTAGGTTGTAGGACCATGAAGTCAGCGGGATATTCCCATGAATCCACATAGATCACTACATATTCTAGAATACCTTATGGTTTGATGGTGGATGTATCACCGATTTGAAATATAGTGGGGGTTTTCCTAAGACCCGTGAGTCCTAAGGATTGCATGGTCTCACGTTCCATAACATTGATGGCGGTCCCTAAATCAATTAGTGTGTTACTAATAAGTTTATTATTTATTTTCAAATTAATGTCTGGACTACTAGGGTAAAATTACTTAGTGGTGAGAACTCTGCCCATCATTACATATAATAGTTTCCGCATGATGTGAACAATTTGGGGATCCTTTTGTTTCCTCCTGGGCTTCCTCAAACAAATCTCGCAGACTGATTTTGAATAAATAGGTACCTCAATGATTTCTTGAAATAATGGTATTTTGACACACACATTATTTATTTCTCCTAATAAATCAAACTCAGGTTGTATAAAGGGTTTGTCCTGATTTATCATATTAGGATAGGGTGGGTCCTGAAGTACAAGGTGGGATTTTTTTTTTTTTGAAGGTTTTTGATATTTTTTTTGTTCAGATTCTTCATTTGGGATCAACTCATTTAGATATTGAATTCTAATGTGATGTTGGTCCTTGGATGGATTCTTCCAATATCTAATGTGAATATCATTACAATCCAGGGAAGAGATGGAGTAAGTCGGGTAGGTTGGGTAGGTTGTGAGTCCAACAACTTGTGGTGGTTGGGTTGGCCTCCCATTATTTGGGTTAGGAATGGGTTGTGTAGGTGGTTTTGGTCGATGAGGGGTGGATGTATATTCCTTCATATTGGGTGGATAAATAAGTTGCATGGGTGGTTGTGTCATAGGTTGTTGTGGTCCTCCCACGGTGGGTTTTCTCCAACCTTGTTTCCATAGTTGATTAGGAGGAGGAGATACCCATTGCATATTGCATTCAAAGGTTAGTCCAAAATCAAATCAAATATTATGATTGGTCGTGGATCGTACCTTGAGGTTTAGGCTTCCAAGGTTTCTTTTGAGATACATAGAACAAATTTTCTATCTCCTCAACATTTTTATAGATGGACTTTAATCCAGGAAAGGATGGAAAATTATGTGTAGCATGGTCCTCTTTGCATATTTTATATACCTGAATCTGATCCAACACACATTCTCTCCTCAAATGATTTGTTCTGCAGTTTGGAAAAAATATAGCCAATGCTCATTCTATTTCCTCCAAATTCTTCTTTGTTTACATTGTATCTAGTTGGGAGCTAAGGTAACTAAGTATATTTGTTTTAAAATATTATAACATGTTCCTGATTTTTCCCTCGTTAATCCACTTCCAATAGTCTTTCTTGTTCTTTCCAATACATCTCTTGTCCTATTACTCATTTTAGATGTGCTTGTGGAATAATTATGAAAACGTTCCAATATAATATTGTACTCTAGATGAGAGATATCTCCCTCGAAAATAAGGTTGAGGAGTACTATAAAATCATCTTAGATTCCTCTTAGAAATAATATGTGTGATGTTTCAGGAGCCAAGACTCCTTTCTTTTCCCTTTCTAAGTTGTAAGTTAATTGCTCGATGTAGTCTTCCAATATCTTGTCTCCATGCGGCATCATTTTGAAGACTAATTCCCTTCATTCATTGTCTTTGCAGTAGTCTTGGTATTTGTCCAGACATTTATTTTTCATATTGTCCCATGAATGCATGTTATCCTTTCAAAGGACCATGAACCATCATAAAACATTGTTCTTAAGTGTGATGGGAAAGATTTGTTGGCATGTTTTACAGGCAGCGTATTCTTGTCATTGATGGCAAGTACAACAAAGATGATGGCTTAAGTATAGGAAGAATGTGCCAGGCGGGCACCGGAAGTATTTTGGGAAGACACAGTAGAGCAAGCTCGATAAGATCAGAAGAGATAGTGCACAGTATGCATGTTTGTCATTGATGGCAAAGATCACGACCAACAGCGCAAGGATAATGGCATGGCAATGGCAAGTTCAACAAGTGATCATTGGATCCCATTCAGAAGTGTAAACTCCAGGAGTTAAGGAATAAAATCATGGCAGAAAATCGCGAAAGGTGAAACCACGACTTAATCTCCATTTCGGAGTTTCGGATACTAGGAGTTGGAGGTGTCTAGGACACTCATGACAAGAATGCCGAAATCTCAAAATGAAAAACCACGACTTAATCTGAGTCGTTGATCAAAGGGAGATCGTGGACTGTTGATCTAACTCCATTTCAGAGTTTCGGATATCAGGAGTTGGAGGTGTCAAGAACACTCACGACAAGAATGACGAAATCGCGAAATGCGAAACTATGACTTAATCTGAGTCGTTGATCAAAAGGAGATTGTGGACCATTGACCTAACTCCATTTCAGAGTTTCGAATACCGGGAGTTGGAGGAGTCAAGGAAGAAACTCACGACAAGAACTCACGATATGTGAAATCACGAAAAGATCTGGACCGTCGAACCATCAATATTGTGGACCATTGATCTGACTCAATTTTGGAGTTTCGGCGACCGCAAGATGAAGAGTCGAGACTCTTCATCACAGGAGTCCCCAAGTTGCAAAATGAAAAACACCAAAAAATTCGGGGTTTGTGACTTGGAGTGTCGAAACACTTCAACACAGAAATGCCGAAATGTCAAAATGTGAAACACCGAAAATTTCAGAGTTCATGACTTTGAGTGTCAAAACACTTCAACACAGAAATTCCAAAACGACGAAATGAGAAACCCCGAAAATTTTGGGTTTCATGACTTGGAGTGTCGAAACACTTTACCACAGAAATGTTGAAACGCCAAAATGAAAAATGCCAAAATACCTTTTGGTGTAGGATGTGGTCACTGTCAGTGGTCATGTGAGAGGGAGGAGCTAGCACCAAGCCAAGCCCCTTTTTGATGATTGTAACATGAAGATTCGAGACTCTTCACCACAGGAATGTCGAAATGCCGAAATGCGAAATACGTGTTCAAAGTTGGCCGCTAGTCATAACCTATGGTCACATTGACAAAGTCTCAAGGGAGGAGCTAGCACAAAGCTAATCTCCATTTCAGAGATCGCGACTTGGAGAGTCGAGATGCCTCACAACAGGAATTGTCGAAATGCAAATCGCGAAAGTTCCTTCTGAATAGGTGTGTGGTCACCGCCTGAGGCCACATGTGAAAGGAAAGGTGAAAGGTGGCAAAGGCATAAGGTTCAAGAGGTTCATAGTGTAACTACAAAAAACCACTGATTCTTTCTGCACAGAAAAATGAAAGAGGCCTCAGTGTGATTTCCATAGGAGCTGAAGAGTCTCAAGGAATTTGCCAGTGGAATGAAGACTATTTGTAGAGGCGATTGACAGATGGAAGAGTGTTGAAGCCTGTAACTACAATAGAGAGGATGATCTCGACTATGATAGAGAAGATGAAGAGTCTTGACTGCTAGACAGGCTAAGGAATCTCAGCATAACACCCAATTGTGATGAATGCATGGGTATAGCTGTCAGAAAAGATGAGGAATTGCCATGATGATTAGGAAGAGGACTCGACACAAGGATAACATGCAGAACAGAGAGAGTGTGTTGATGCTCGATGGAGTGAAGCGGTGGCAATGTGGAGTGGCAGTGAATATCCTGATGTGGAGAACAATGGTGGGGGGTAGAGTATGCAGAAGTCTTGCGCATTCAGTATGCACAAGGTGCACAGAGACTATAATAATGTAGAACAAAGAAGAGATGAGTGTCGTTGTTGAGAGTGATTCAGGCGTGTAGAAGGAGGCAGTGTGTAGTAGCTGAAATACACATAAGAGGAATGGTGCATTGAATGGACATGGCGTACAGAGCATAAAAGGTAGAAGAACAAAAAGTGCAAGGCATGTGTGCAGGAAGCTAGTGAGGAAGACAGAGCAGGGCAGTGTAGCAGAACAGTGATGAGACCGGTAAGCCATTGATGAACATTATATCACTGTAATAAGTTTCGGTAGCAAAGATTGATATTTTAGGGTGGTAGGGAGCTGCTAGGGACGACTGTTGTCCTTAGAGGTTCAAGTGGGTGCTTAAACACAAGGAGTTGTAGCTTCCATCTGGTTGCAACTAGAGAAACCAGGGTGGCAGGGTGGTGCAAGAGAGAACATTGGTTCTCTGATATAGAGGTCGGTGCCTGTGTAACTAGAAGTTGGTGCTTCCATCCAGTTGGTGCTGGAACTATTAGGAAGTTGGGGCTTCCATCTAGTTGGTGCTGGAATTCTTAGGGAGTTGGTGCTTTCTTCTAGTGGGTGATAGAGAAACCAAGGAGTCGGTGCTTCCTTCTAGTGGGTGCTAGAGAATCTAGAGAGTTGGTGCTCTCAACAAGTAGCAGCTTGCAAAATAGAGGTTGTAGCCTCATTATGAGTTGGTGCTCATAAGTATGATAATGTACAGAATGTAAAGATTACTTATCATATAAAGAAGACGAGGTTTTTACCCTTTATGGGTTTCCTCAGGAAATATTTGTCTCTGTGTATCTCATATGTGTGAATAATGATGAATGTTCTATTGCTTACTTCACTGCATTATTGTGATCATCATTGAGAGTTATTTAATGAATTTAAAATGAGCATAATTGTTTAAGCTCGGTAACAACTGATTCACCCCCCCCTCTCAGTTGTCCAACAAGAGCTTCAATTTATCGACATATGTCATGTAGTCGTTGCTTATGCAAAGCACATCAAACTCGAAGAGGAAGGTATCAAGATATTCTTTAGATGTCCCATGAAAGTTTGGAAAGGAAGAATGAAGGATGTTCTTCATCTTGGTCTTTTCATCAGTTTCTTTTATTGGGAATATGAAAGTCGTGGGTTCCTCCTTGAAAATTTTGTGTGCCATTTCTTTTTGAGGGTTGTCCTATGCCTCAAATGGTCCCTTGGAAAAAATGAACTCTTCAAAATGATATTTCTAGTTGATATGATCCTATGACAATGGGACCTCAATGTACAAAATCCTTTCATAGTATTTGATACCCAAGGAGAGGCTTGAGGCTACATTTTGGAAAGGGAATTTTTTGTGGGTAATAAGTAATTTGGTTGATGATGCTCCTCCTTTTATGATTCACGTGCATTTTTAGATTTTTGGTAGTCTTTGGAAGAGAAAATAAATATAAGTTGTTGATATCGATATTTGGGCATAGAAAATACTTAGAAAATCATCCTAGAAATTACTGAAAAGAAATCATAACATATGTTCTAGTGAAATGAAGAAAAATCCACACAGTTTAAAAAAAACTACTTTCTTTTGGGAGTTCCATGGAAACAAAGCCAAAAATGATGGACCTTTCAATTTATTTCTAATTAGCTTAGTAAGAAAATGAAGAGTTGTACATTTAACTATCGATCTGGGGTTCATATGGAACTTGTGAATAGTCATGCACAATCTCTTCAAGAAGAGTGTTGTTTGACTATGTTGTTGTAGGACTTTAATGTCACAATTTAAAGACTGATAATACTTAATTAAGTCACCAGACTATGCTAAATCCTAAGTTTCTATATAGAAATTAAACCACACTTGTAGGAGTTGAAATCACACTTGCAGAAATTAAAATCACACTTGTGAGAATTGAAATCACACTTGTGAGAATTGAAATCACTCTTGCAGAAATTGAAATCACACTTGGGGAAATTAAAATCACACCTGCAAAAATTAAAATCACATTTGTGAGAATTGAAACTTGTGTCATGACCTATTGGTGACTTTCTTAAGTATAATGAAGATATTATATTTTTTTATAAATTAAGTGTTCAATCATTCAATATTAATCCAATAACATCAAAGACTAAACCTAGAGGGAATCCAAAAATAAACACACTAAGTGCAGTTGTAAGCGGAGTTGCAGCACCATGAGTTGCAAAAACGAAGATGAAATAAAAAAGAAACCTAGCGAAGTTACAACAATGCGAATCACAACAACTGAATTATGTTATAGCCACAACTTGAAGAGACATGAGTTCTATAAACGAAAAGAACACAACGATTGTGACGTTACAAGATGTTCAACTTAAAAAACCAAACTAATCATAAATCATAACATTGTTTTGTAGATTCAAAAGTACAACATACTGAAAGATAATTCTGAAATACAAGAAATATATTATGATTCTATAACAACAACAAAGATGAAAACATACATAACATGTGATTCAAGTTATGGACTCGGAATTATAACAACTGAAAGAAACTAATCAATAGAACAACTGAACATAAGTAAAATGTTAATTCTAACACTATCATTATAGTTTGTACCTAACTAAGGAGGGGGGCCTAACCCATTAGGTGAGGTACTGTGCTAGAGAACCAAAATCACATGATCAATCAATACATTAATATGCAACTAGAAAGATGAAACCAAAATTGTATTGTTGAAAGTTGAAAGATACAATAGAAAATTGTAATTTATAGAATAATTTCCTCCACTCCAGCTCTCGGGGAGATGAGGATTTTATACAATAAGGCTATTATTCTAAACTTATCCAAATTTGGATGGACAACTGTGATAATCTAGTTGTTCATCTGGTTACAATGATTATCTCAATTACTGACATATGTTGACTCGATAGGTAACTAATTTCCATAGTCACCTATTTGTCTTATGTTTCCTTCCCTCATGGATATTACTTCCCAATTGTCGGCTCCCAATTGCCAGCTGCAATTTTGATCGCTAGGATGGTGAGCTATTTCTGGAGTCGCAACATCAAAATGGTGCTTGCGGTTGTAACTAATTTGTATGGAATTAAAACAACCATAGATGAACCTTTAGTTGCAGTAGTTGGGTTTTGCACCCAAAATTGCAGCAACTTGTTTTCCACCTGAAACCGTATTAGCTTTGAGTTGCAACATAGAGGTGTTGCAACTTCTTGGAGTGTTGAAGCTACTATATTCCTATGCAAAAATGTTAATGAATGATAGGAACAAGTTCCTTTGTAAAAATTATGAAAAAATAACGTAATAATGACATATGGGGCATGATTCATACCTTTGGCAACAAATTAGGTGAACTGTATAATGGAAGTATAAAAAAGGCAGGTGATTAACGTAAAATTTTAAGCAAAAAGGCATAGATGGGTGTTGAAAGTATGCCATTTAAGGCACTCGTCAACTATGATTCAAGATCTTGGAAGGTGGAGAATGACTTCCATATTTAGATTAGGTCAACGAGAAGAGAGAAGAGGGGATCACGTAAGTGAGTTTTAGTCACAGGAAGCCACATGAAAGTATTGAGTAATACGAATATTTACATACATATTTTTCATACATGTACGTCAGTGCTAGTTGAGATAATTGTGTGTAGGTGGGTGCACAATAGGGACAGTCGCGTACATCTCAAAAAACATGATAGATCTAGTTTTTACAACATGTCATGCTTTTCCAGGTTTGTATGCAGTTGTATTTCTCCTAGTGGGCCACTATCCCTATTAAGGGAGCCCTGATTTTAGAATAATAACATTATTCTCAGAACTAGTTTTCCCTTCGGGATTTTTCAGGGGTATCTACCTAAAAAAAAATGTTTTTATATGGTCTTGATTTGGTTTCCTTGTTTTTTCTTTCACTGCATGTTTAGTTTATTACTCAGTTGTTCTTTAATTCAATAAGTGATTTATTTGGAATTAGTTGACGGGTGTTGTGTAGGAGAAATTTCAACAATCTCTATATACAAAAAGAAGGAGAAGGTAGATTAATTATTGTAGTTTACGTAGATTATATTATATTTGGTGGAACTAAATATGATATATGTAAATAATTTTCCAAAGAAATGAAATAAGAGTTTGAAATTTCCTTGCTTGGTGAACTTTCATTTTTTCTTGGGTTACAAATTACATAATCCAGTAAAGGTATATTTATATCACAAACCAATTACATTAAGTATATGTTGAAGAAGTTTGAAATGGAAGACTATAAACATGACAGTACACCCATGATCATTGGTTGTAAATTGATCAAAGAGGATGAAAAGAAAGAAAATCGAACTCTATACAAATAAAAATTTGGAAGCCTACTATATGTGACAACTTCAAGGATAGATATTATGCAGGAAACAAGGTTAGTTGTAATGCTTCAAGATGCACCAAAGGAAACACATGTGCAGGTAGTAAAAATGGTCTTTAGATATCTAAAATCATCTTTGGACTTTGGTTTATGGTATCCCATAGGTACAAAATTTACTTTGAAAACTTACATAGATGCATATTGGGAAAGTAATGTGGATGATAGAAAGAGCATCAATTGTGGAGCATTTTTGGGGGCAATATTCTAGTATCGTGGTTAAACAAGAATAAATCATCAATCTCTCTATCCAAAATGGAATAAGAATACATTGTAGTAGCAACATGTTGAACAAAAGCACCATGGATGAAACAAACTTTGAAAGACATTAAGGTAGAGTACAATAAGCCAATATCAATACTGTGTGACAATACTAGTGAAATAAATATTTCAAAGAATCCTATTATGAATTTGAATACAAAGCATATTCCAATCAAATACCATCTCTTAAGAGAGAAAGTCACAAAACAAAATTTGAATATGGAATATATTGTTACAAAGGAACAAATTGTTGATATCTTTAGAAAATATCTTCCTAGAGAAACACTCAAGTTTCTTATACATAAACTGGGAATGGTTCCTATTTCATCCAACCATCAAATTTCTTCAAAGAAGCACAATCTCGGGGGGAGATGCATAAAGAGAAAAAGTTGTGGGTCGTAGATATAGAGAGAAAAGAGTAAAGAGTAAGGGGGATAAAATCACTTCTCCACTGATTTCAAAGGGGGAGAAGTTGCATACATCAAAATAATTACATACAAAAGGAGAAGTTGTAGACAGAGGTATAATTGCATACATAAGTAGAAGTTATAGACATGGGGAGTATCATAATTGACTAAGGGTTTCCATCAATGAAAAATGGGGGGATTGTTGGAAATATTATTTTCATTGATGTCATTAATTTTTAAATAGAGGGAGTTTCTTCTCTCACTATGTCTATCTCCTTGGCAAAGAGAACTAAGGAAATACTAGGACTCGAGCAACAAGGATCCATGCCAAATTAACTATTACAGATATAATGCATAAATACATATTGAAGATCAATGGTTTTGATACTGGAACATGGGTCATTCAGTATTGGAATTAATCACCCACACACAAAATATTGTAGAGAATCAATCACCTGACAACGATTTGTAGTTTGGATTCATTTAAAAGATTTATCAAATTTTATTTATCCCACATTTATCATGATATCCTCTATGAATGAATTTAAAATGTAACTTGGCAATATTACATAGTTTGAATGTGAATGGACGAGTTACAGAACTCTGCGCAAAGTGTTAACTTTTAGTCATGGGGCCCAATATATTGAATATTGGAACATCCAAAAATGAATAAGACTTTTGGATTAAGGATACAATTTTTGAGGGCCCGGTTCCCTAATGGTGGGGACAAAAAGGTTGATGAAGAAAATCTGCAATGAGTCCTAACTATTGATCATTGGAGATCAATGGATAAGAACAAAGGTTCAAAACTTCAAGTATATCATATATTGGTATAGTGATGTATCAGATATTCTGTAACTAGACTAGAGTGAAAGTGAGGTGTTAAATTCCACAGGGACTATGGGCTAGTGTTTCGTTGAAGAATTGTGAATTGAAGTGTGTATGAATTATGACTATTAATAAGAGAGATCAATGGTGGAGATCAAACCACATGGTGGAATTATAGATGTGATGAAGTAGTGGAATCATGGATGTCGGGCAGATTGAATGCTGACCATTGATCATTGGGAAAAATAAACAATTGATATTGATTCAATTGGACTGGGTTAATAGTTAATAACTAGCGTTAAAGGCCTGGGGTTCTAGTGGGCCAGTGACCCGATGGTCCCGATGTCTCAGTGGTCAGGACATAGAGCTAGGCGAGTTGTGAACCTAGTGCATACATAAATATTGACCATTAATTAGAGAGATCAATGGATAAGATCGATGGAACTAGAAATAGGAAAATAGTTGAAAGTTGCAGTGACAAGGTAGATCATTGGCTCAATGTAACTGGCACCCTCACATATGGTTATAAATTTGCGTGGTTGCGGAGGTTTCCACCCAGTTCTTAGTGGCCCGATTAACATTTTAGTGTGGATGATATTGTAGATCGACGGTTGATACTTAATCCAAGAATGATATCATGGTGGCTGGGTGTTGGGTTAAAGGGTGTTGTATGGATGTTTTAAGATCCTAGGGGCCCAATTAATTTGGTGGCCAATGAATATATTGCATGCAAAAATGAGAGAAAATTGTGACAGAATTCAAAGGATATTTTGCAGCTTGGTTTAAGAAAATTCAAGGATTTGGATCCGACCTTGTGAGGACAATTTTTTGGTATGTGGAAAAAATCCTTGGGTATATGAGCTCTATGTATGAAGTCGATTGTCCATTATAATCATCTTGTTTCCCAAAAAATTTCCCTATGGCCATTCCTTTAAATAATGTTGATGCAATCCATTTTTGGTAGAGTTGTGGATGTGGAAGTTAAGGCTTCTAAGTTATTTGGTTCTATAAAATAAAAGAGAAAGAGATGTAATCATCTAAGGGTGGCAGGGAGGTCCGAGGTCAAATAAAGAATATCTGAAGTCTTGTTGATTGTGAAGAAATGATAGTTTAAGAAGAAGTTATTCTAGAGAGAAGAGTTTAAGATTGGTGTCTCTATTAGCTTGGTTCCTACATGTGATATTGAATGGGTTCTTAGTTGAGGGGATTTGTGTCTCTAATAGGTTGGTGCCTGGAAGAATTGTAAATGTGAGTTGGTTCCTACATGTGTCGGTACTCAGGTGAATGAATTGGTGTCTCTTTTAGGTTGGTTCTTGTAAAAATTGTAACAGATTGGTGTTTGTAATAGGTTGTGTCCTGTGAATATATTTCAATAAAATATTCTTGTGCTTTTCTCGCATTTGGGTTTCCATGTTAAACATTTGTGTATTTTTCATTGTAATATCTGTATATACTTTTTTTTGGTTTCTTATGGTTGGTATCATAATGAATTTATAAGTGTAGAACAATAATAAAATAAATGTATTCCTATAATGATTCAACCCACCCTGCGCACTCAACATAAGTAAGTGTGCCAACAAACCTTGGGAAAGAGGATGCCCTTATGAACCCACCCATGATTAAATCCAATATTAGAGTTAAATCCTCCTAGGATATGGTTATTATTGGAAGTTTGTTCAACATGAATATCACATTTATTTTCATGAGCCCCTTGGGTCACATTATTAATTTTAGGGATCCTCTCATCTAGGGTATGTTTTAGAAGAACCCCCAACTTTTGGTCCATTTGTTACATATATTTCATATTTTGATCCATAAGTTCCATATTTTTTCCATTTGTTCCATATTTTGATCCATCTTCTTTTTCGTATATTCCATATTTTGGTTCATCTTCATTTCCATCTGTTGCATTTCTCTTTGTGTGTTTACCAAATCATATTTTTTCATTGACCTATCACTCAATTTGTTAAATTGGTTCTCCAATTTCGATGTCGATTATATATTTCTTCACATTCTTCACAAGTCATGGTGGAGCTCTTTAAATGTTTAATTAGTGTAGATATTTTTTCAACACCCTTTGTCATGTGGGATGAATAAATATTTATCTATATTTCTTCTCTGACTTTACCACACTTTCTAATCACTTGAAATAGATCTTTCAATCTAATTTATGCTTAATTATGAGCTATGTACCTTTACAATGTCGATACAGAAAATGTTTTGGCAAATATATTTGAATTCACGCATATGTTTGAATTACAACATAGCATGTCAACATCTTGAATATATACCAACACCCTGAATATGCTTATACCAACACCTTGAAGATGCTTTAACCAATACCGGAAATGCATTATCCCATGTTACCAAAATCCTTCTAGGTGAAATGGTCAAGCATGTGTTTTAAGCCCATGTTCCAACGCTTACCTATATTATTGGTCCTCCATGTACTTCAATTAAGGTGAGATATCCATATATACCACTAACATAAAATTCAAATTCCAATTCATATTAAAATTATTACAACATTTTTCTTAATCTAAATAATAATATAGAACTTTCAAAATCCCATACATAGTTAATACATCAAATATGTACAATATTTTTTATTATATTAAAAATAAGAATATGTTAAATAATTTTATCAATTAAAAAATTACATTTTTTTTAGAAGGTAAGTATAATCAACATAATTTTTACATATGAATAAATAAATATAAATATTAAAATATACATAATATAAAATAAAAATTAAGAGTTGAATTTTTAAAGTGAAAATATAAATAATAACAATAAAAAATAAAAAATAAAAACATATTTTAATAAAAAAATAAACTTTTGTTATAACAAAATGAGATTAAAATATACATTCTCTTTAATAATTAAATTAATTTTTAACTAAAACCCAACTCAAATAAACATCTAAATATAACGAACACTCACAAAAGTATAAAGACTTTGTGTGATAAATTAAAAAAAATGTAAAACGAACACTCACAAAAGTATAAAGACTTGGTGTGATAAATTAAAAAAAATGTAAAAGAATATTTTGCTTACTAGGCTTCCAAAATGCTCGGTATGTAAAGGGAAACATATATCTTTAGTGTGAATTATTTCATCATAACAATCTCTATGTTTCACCTTTGAATTATTTCATCATAACAATCTCTATGTTTCACCTTTGAATTATTTCATCATAACAATCTCTATGTTTAACTCTTCACCATTGTCCCTTCAATCCATATCTACAATAACAAAATTTTTCTTCTTACTTGAAATAAATTAGTGTTGTTGTTATCACACTTCATCTTTTTCTCACACACTACTAACTCACTCAACATTGACCTAACATATGGATCTAGGTGAGCACATGTAATTTCTAGATTAACAACATACATCTAATCATTAGATCTCAAAACTAATGATGGATTTCATCTCATAATTTATATTATATTGAGCCTTTTCTCCAATATTGTTATTATTTTTCTTCGATTCTCTTTGTTCAACCTAAGATGGAATACAAAATATAAAAACTAATGTAATATGTCTATGTCAAAATCGTTATGCCAAGGTCATTGCATAGTATGTTTTGGATGATAAACGATCCAATTCCTTATCCATAGAATGAGGTTTTGTTCTTCTCCACCTATGTTTTCATCTATCGCTTTGTCTACTCCAACACTTACACATCACATTTTTCTCTCAACATTTGAGTGCTACAATAATTGTGAAAGCATCTAGACAAAAAATAAACTAATCATTTAAAAATATAAAAAAAAATCTATGCTCTTAATAGTTAATCAAGTTACTCAAGAATAAAAAGAGATTGCAAAATATATATGCTTTACCATCGATCTGTGTATCATGTTGTTCCCTTGATTACGTTGTTAATATGAGAAATATTTCATCTTTGAAATACTGAAATCACCCAATATTCCATTCAAATTGTCATTTAGAGGAATGTTTCTATTCTTGACATCTATGTGAATTAACTTTGGAGTGCAACCCATGTGCAAGTGGTTTTGAGCTTAGCAACTAGGGAGAAGCATAGTGAACCAACTATTATAACTTTGAATCATGTTACAAGTTATGTTACAAGATCGTTAAGTGGTAGCATTTCACTTTAAATATAATATATGACATCACATGTATTTATTCCACTTCCATGAATTTAATGAGTTCAATGAATAGATTTTGTAGTTACTTAAGATTAAAACTCCAAACTTAGGTTATCTAATATTGAAAAAAAAATTGCATTGTATGATTAAAAATCAAAACTTAGGTATAAAGCAAGATTGAAAAATATCATTTTATTATAGCTCAACATTAAGAAATTAATTTGGTTATAATAATAATTTAATAATAATCTAATTTTAAGATGAAAATCAAGTGGACAATAAATGAAACTCCTTGTTTATAAGACTTTATCCTTTTTATATTTAAACATGCAATTTAAACTTTGTGGTAAAAATAATATAAATATTATGAAAAAATAATTATTTTCTTAAAATTATATATAACTTTTAACAACAATAAAAATATTTATAATAAAAAACAAATTAATAAATGATCAGCTATAAATCTAATGTTATAGTAGAAACCTTCTACAAGAGCTATTAAAATATTATTATTATTATAAAACCTCAATCATATAATTAGCTTTTGATCGATTGATATTGTTATATGTAATTACTTCATATTGTTAAATAGAATAACTAGAGCATAGATTAAAAACTACATTATCCATTCCAATCCATTTAATTTGGACTTTGTTTCATTTTTGTTTGCATGTGATTCAATTATTCATGATATCATCTCTTACGCACGCATATTTAGACCATTCGTTTATTATTTTTTGAAAATGATAATTTTTTGGCATGTAATCTCATTATTTATGATAGCATCTCTTCGACACGTATATTTAGACATTTGTTCAATAATATTTTTTTTACAAAATGATACTATTAGTTATTCAATCTGAGTTTCAACATTTGTAGAACAATAATATCAAAGGTTGAGATAGGCTTGCCAAATAACAGTTTTACTTTTTCAGAATTAACAAATTATTTAAAAAAATAAATTTCATAGCAACCACTTTGGAGGCTCTCACAACATTGCAATCGAGGCTCTCATGATGTTACAGTGCAATGGAGGAAAGGGTGCCCAGACTTGAACTTGGTATAACTCCCGCCATGCTCATAAGCTGCACTGTTTTCAAACACCATGCTCCACGAGTGACACTAGTCTCAAACTCATTTTCTCTTTCCTGCCTTACCAAGGTTTATTAGATTTGAGATATTAATCTATTCAAGACTGTCATCACGACTATAATAACAGTCATCAAAATTAATTTTTTTAAAGAAATCTAAGTAATTAAAAGTTACAATAATTTTAACTTATTTGGAATAGGGTATGTATATTTTTTTAGATTTTATCTCTTGTCTCACAAACTATATACCAATTTGATGTTTAACTTAAACTTTAACCTTAAAATTAAAGTATTATTATTATTAAGTTAATAAAGTAATTAAATCCCTATATATTACTTATTACTTGACTCCTTATAAATTAAATAGAAAAAACAACTACCAAGTAATGTTTCCAAATCATTCACTAAATTCAATCATAATAAGGATATATGATAGATGTAAAATATATAATGCATCTCTGTCAAAAGTGAAGAAAAAAACTCAAATTTAATTTCACTGATGCAATATACTATTTCTTTCACTGTTGCAATGTATTATTTTTTTGGCAAGCCTTTCCCATAGTGCAAGCCAGCAAGATGGAAGCCTTTCCCATAATGAAAGCCAGCAAGATGGAAGGAATGGTGTAAAGCAGTTGTGTAAACTGAATCCTTTTATTAGCCAATTAGCCGTGAACAACTTTCCAAAAAGTAGGAATTGAAAGAGGACCTTTAGGAGGTACTCACTCGACTAATAGTTGTGGTTATTACGTAGATAACATACTTGATTAATAACGACTTGGTATAGTGAAGAACGAACCAACTCTTTGCTTCAGAGATTGGATAATCAGGTCTAATACATTATAGAAACAATGTCCAATCTTTCATAGTTGATAGTTGACTGTAATTGGTGGTGAATTAATTTTTTCCGTTCTGCTGTACAACCAGAATGGCTACTTACTTCAGAGATCTGTATCTCTTAAATCCCTATCCCAAAGCTTTCCAAGCTCTCCTACATACCTAAAGATTGAGTGAACGTAGAAGCTCCTAAAAATTCCCAAATCTGATAAGATAAGTTAATGTTGAAACTTAGTCAAAAATCTAAAAGAGACAAAACCCATAGGGATTTCTCATAGTTGTTCTCAGTCTTCCACCTACAAATACTACTAGTATAACTGATGTGGTTGCTTTTTCTAGGTTTTGTTTGTATTTATTAGCTACAATTTTTTTTTTCTACCAAAACAAAACATGATTTGTGTAGAAACACAAATTTATATTCACTATACAATAATATAACTTCTCATATTGTCATATATTTTATATAATCATGTATAACTAAACATAATTTGTGTACAAACAAACACAAATTTATATTTACTATACAATAATATAACTTCTCATATTGTCATATATTTTAAATAAATATATTTTATATAATCATGTATTTCAGAAACCCTAAAAAGTTCAAAGTAATTCAAAGTTATTTTTCCTTAAAATGTTGTTTTAGTTTTTGCAATCTCTGTTGACTAAGATAGACACACATCAAAAGCAAGCTTAATGTGATCTTAAAAAAGGCAACTGACAAATAAACAAATAAACTTAAAATGTTGACAAAGATAGACACACATCAAAAGCAAGCTTAATATGATCTTAAAAAAAGTATGATCTTAAAAAAGGCAACTCACAAATAAACTTAAAAAAGTAAGAAAGACAATGGATTATCATTTTGTATCAAATGGAATACATGCCAAACAAATGACAATAACAAAATGTTGCGAACATGTCGCTATACAATGGAACTGGCTAATAAAAATTACAAGCAGGACAGAACATGATTTTTTTTTCTTACTGCATTGGATTTATCTGGATCTATTTTGAAAACTTAAAATAATGGCGATACAACTTCATTCATTCCTTGGGATTAAACTTTGTGAAAATTAGTAAAATGCGTTTCAATGATTTATGTTCAAAAGGCCAAATAAATCTGTTAAGAGAAATATAATTTCATATCATTTCCATTCCATTAAAACACAGTATTATTAGGTTTTCTCAGTTATCATTTTCACATTAACAATTCCTTGGACTTTGTAATCTTGGAAAAACTAAATATTTGGACATTGTAAACTTGGAAAAACTAAATATTGTTACAAATTCCCAACCAAATGCAATTCAATCCTATAATCACAAACCTGATTTGTAATTGAAATATACATGATGTAGTTGAAATACACATGAAGGACTTGAAGGTTTCGGTGGAAAGAGAAGTCCAGTTGCCCCTTCCTCTCATTCAAGAGGGAGGCAAGGCTTTCACCGATTAATAGCTTTCACCGACAAGCTTAGGCAAGGCTTGTAGATTTCATCGTGAAGACAGGTTTCTTGCAAAGTGTTTTTCATTTTTTTTTTTGTTGTTTACTATGTCATCTTATCGTATTTAGGTCATTTAAAAAATAAAAATAAAAAATAAATTTTCAATACTAATATATACACTATTACATGTTTAGTAATTTCAAATAATTATAATTATATGTATAGTCTTTAAAGTTTTGAAAATTCAATGTTTTAAGTAGATATTTCATTCATCTTTCACAATAATAGTTGTTATCTTGTACCTTGGTGTAACTTCACAATTTCATAGACTGTCAGCTTTAGTATGTCGGTGCATCTATCATAACCAATGAATCTTTTATTTCAAAATCATATGATTAATATCATTGCACTCAATTTTTCAACACTTAAGCAACCATTTCCTCATCTAGGTTTTGATGAAATCATAGTATGTTAGTAATTTTGAAGTATAAAAAAATAAAAAAAATTATAACTCAAAATTACTATAAAAAGAATATTACAGAATATGATTCCAAGCACTAATGGAAAGAACATTGAAAGAGGCTGACAAGTATTGAGATTTCCAATCCAACAACTATCGGAAGTATTTTATGTTTCTACTTCCCTCACCATGTTGATTATAAGGAAGAATGTTAACACTATTAAGCTGCACATCTATTGATATAGTATGCATAAGTAGAATTTTCAAATTTTGAGTTGCTTTATCCATTCAGATCAGCACTAGTTATTTAAACATTTTCGTTTGGTTTATATTAGGTGAAGATCTGAATATTTTATAGAGATATTATTGTGTATTGAGAAGGCTATGTGGTGGAAGTCAATGGATGTAGGTGAAGTTGATGAATATTTTAGCGTTCTCAAATTCTATTATTTATGGGATAGATAGAAGTTTAAATCTATAGGGAGGTAGGGTATGTATATTTTTGTAGTAAACTTTATTAGTGGAGGGGTTCCTTGTCTCACAAAGAAGAGATCTCCTACATCAATTTGATTTCTAACCTGATCGTAACTTTAAAATTAGATTATACTTGGTAAGGTTTTGCAAATGGGGTAGCAAGCTAAGTGGGCTTGATTGTGGGAAAAACTCCCGCTTGAGCCAAAGGCGTCTTGGGATGGGTGACCACCTGGGAAGTCCTCGTTAGTGATGATTGATGCTATGAGATTCATTTCGTTGGTTTCAATACCATTTCTTCACCCCTGTGAGCATCACCCAATCCAATGAGTGCTAAGTGGACTATTCAAATCATGAGAATTATTGGTCAGTTGCCACTAATACTCATGAATATGGGTCATAGATTAATGACTTACACTACGCAGTTAATCCCGAAAATAATATCTAATATCTTGCACTGCGGAAGCCCCTATATGCTTAAATAA
>SNQJ01S0180172.1:0-16589 GCA_010110895.2 Picea sitchensis | reverse complement strand
TACTACTTTAGTTTAGGATCCACTATGATCTCTTGGTCAAGCATGAAGCATGCGTCCATTTCATAGAGTATAGCAGAGGTTGAGTACATTGCAACAAGTGATTCTAGCAAGGAAGCAGTATGGATCAGAAAATTGGTTTTTGGGTTGTTTGGTGACAAGCTCGAGATGACAGTGGTTCACTGTGATAATCTAAGTTGCATAAAACCGACAGAAAACCTGATATTTGACAACAGGTCAAAACACATTGACATGAAGTACCACTACATCTAAGACTTATTCTAGAGAAAAACTGTAAAGATACAGTACATAGATATGAGCGAGCAGGTAGCTGATATCCTAACCAAGGCTTTTCCATTGAGATAATTTATGCAGTTGAGAGGCAAGCTTGGTGTGGCTGAGAATGACTCCCTTGCTGAGAGGGAGTGTTAAATTTGGTAGCATCGACATTCATTCTCCAATGAGAAGCCATATGGGCCACCCTGAGGCTAGCCAGGGAGATTTGGATAATCAACCAGTCTTGTAAGATATTGAAAAAATCTAAGGGGAACGTATAAACTTTGTGATTCAAACCAAAAGTTAGGATGAACGATATGCTATGTAAGTCTAATGAAAAATTCAGGGGGAACATATGTAGCATAGCTAGCCATCCACAGGCTAGGAATGCCACTACTTTGACACATTACTTAGCTCTGATACCAATCTGTAGAGTAACTGGCCATTACAAGCCAAGGAAATGCCACTACGGAACATATAGTATACATAACATGCATATTTAATGATTTTTAATCAAACACCACAGAGACACTGCTACCATACAGACTCAAGTGGAAATAACAGTAATTCATACATGCAATAGAATACATGATAAAATTTCAAATACACATACATGCATAACATATATAATTAAGCATGGAAATGATACTTATCTTTTAACTGGAGTAAATCCACCAACTGTGTGCAGACCTTCCACGAACCTCCCAGCCTTAGACCACACTGCTCATCACTCTCAGTAGTAGGTCACCCCCGAGCTGGGACTAAACTCCACTGGGAAAGGGATTCCTAGGCTTGCAAGGTCAACAAGGAAGTCACACAATTCACGAGGAAGGATTCTCTCCCATGAGCCACTTACGTCCAATGTTCACAGAATGTCATTCCCCACATGTTTGTCCCACCCCAGGAGTATACACCTTCACTGTCACACAATCCATAGGATGCTTCACCTCCCTTACCTTGGGCTTCAACAACAAGCCGCACCAGAATTCTCAGAACTCTGTAGCAGCTACGAGACTCCCTCCAGGAGACTCACCTCCTCAGCACATTTCTCTCACCTGGAGAGAGTTTCTCACATGCCTGACAACCTGCTTCTTCAGTCAATCCTTGACTTAGATCTAGCAAGGCGAGGACAACAACAGCTCGTCAATATAGCTTGGGAAAATAGAAGGCAACAAACCCAAAAAAAATGGTTAAGGTACGAACTCAGTTTTGGCCAATGTAGACATATTGGTTTCATAGGGTAACACAGGTCGATTTTTTCCCCCTCCCATGAGTGGTTTCTCGAGTGGCTGTGGGTATGCAGAGGGAGACGATAGAGGAAAAACGAGATTGACGGAGGATGGATCAATGGGAAGCAAACCCCAAACGGGTTAGACGACAACTCCCAAATGGAAAGCGAACCTGACAGAGAATGGTCAACCAAACTCCAACACGAGCTGACTCTTCAGCTTTAACTGCATGTGCCCAGGTCAACACATGTCTTCCTGGGGTTGCATGCACTCCACTTAGCATATGTTCCTTTTCCATGAACTTAGGACAACACTGATCAATTGTCCACCTTAGCCTTTAGGAAATAATAATAAATTATTATCCCCTTTAGAGGTAAGCCCCCTAGATTATCCCCTAGGCCCACACACTTAGCCTCCTCCCTTACCCAACCTTGTGGAAGATTAGTCTCCCATCACTCTTTCTTCATGGTCAGTCTACACAAAGTGATGTGTATATTTTATTAATGATCTGCATAATTACATATACAAAATCGGGCTCATGGTCTTAAGCATCTAGGCTCTCCAGCCTAATAAAGATATAAGTCTTTAGCTTATAATTGCTCGGCTCACCAACCTATAAACATAATTACAATTCAGAAATATAACTTGGGCTCGTCCTTAGGGTATTACAATCCCCTCCCCTTATTTTTTCACTGTCCTCAGTGCAACTTTTACATAACATCAACAAGATTTCCAAAATCTTCAAAAAGATGCGGGTATTCTACCCGCATAGCATCCTCATGCTCCCATGTCTCATCCTCAGGAACGTACCAGGTCCATTGGACCTTTACAATCCCTATGGCTCGATTTCGGAGGTGCTTTCTTTTCCGATCCAATATACGCACAAGATGCACTTGCAAGACACCTTCTTGCTCCACCTGAATCACATTCCAATCAATTACATGATTAGCATCAGGTATATATTTCTTAAGCAATGAAACATGAAACACATTATGTACAGTCATGGATGCAGGCAATGCAATCATATATGAAACGGGTTCAATCCTTTCTAGGATTTCAAATGGCCCACAATATCTGGTCGCCAGCTTGGAACATTTCCCCAACTTCAGGGAACTTCTGTTATCTTTTACTTTCAATAAAACATGTTCTCCCACTTTAAACTCTCTGTGGGTTCTGTTTTTATCAACATAACGTTTCTGCCTGTCTTGGGCAGCCTTCAAGTTTTGCTTAATCTTCAGCATTTTCTCTTCCATTTCCTTGATCAACTTTGGCCCAACTATTTCTATGTTAGTTGGGTTATCCCAACTTACTGGGGTGTTGCACCTTCTACCATATAGTGCTTCAAATGGGCTCATCTTTAGTGATGCTTGATATCCATTGTTGTAGGCAAAATCTACCAAGTGTAGGTAGTCTTCCCATTTAGATGGGTTGTCCATCACATACATCCTTAATATGTCTTATATCACTTGATTCACCCTCTTTGTATGCCCATCAGACTCAGGATGATATGATGTGTTGAAGTTCAGATTCATTCCAAACCCTTTGAATAACCCCTTCCATAACTTTGAGGTAAATTTCAGGTCTCTGTCAGACACAATTGTATTTGGAATATCGTGCAATCTTGCTACTTCTCTCATATAGATATCGGCAACATGAGTTGTCTTGTGAGTAGTCTTCAATGGAATAAAATGGGTAGCTTTAGTAAGCTTATCCGCCACCACCATGATGGAATCATGTTGCTTGTTTGTTCTGGGTAATCCTGTGATGAAATCCATTGTCACCACTTCCCACTTCCACTCGGGAATGGGAAATGGTTGTAGCAACTCTGTTGGGTGCCTATGCTTAGCCTTGACCTTCTGACACTCCATACATCTAGCGATGTATTTTGCAATTTCCTTCTTCATACCTAGCCAAAAATATTGGCTCTTGATTGTTGCCATTGTTTTCTGATATCTAGGGTGCCCAGCATAAGGCACATTATGCATTTCCTTCAAGATCATAATTCTCAATTCTCGGGAATTAGGTACATAAATTATGTTTTTATATAGGAGTGTTCCATCAGTTTCCAATTTATAATCTTCCACTTTCTATAGCATCTTACCTTGTTGTAGCTTTTCTACAAACTCCCTGTACTGCAAATCTGCATTTGCAACTTCCAAAATCCTTCCTTTAATATCAATTTGATACATGTTGATGGTCGTAGCATGTAGTTCATGCATTCTTCTGCTGAGTGCATCAACCACTTTGTTCTCCTTTCCTTTGATATGCTTGATATCAAATTCATACTCACAAAGAAATTCAAACCACCTACTCTGCCTAGCATTTAAGGTTGCCTAATCAAATAGATACTTCAGACTATGATGGTCTGTCCTAAGTTCAAACTTCATTCCCATGAGGTAATGTATCCATTTCTTTAGAGTGTGCACTATGGCTGCCAACTCCAAATCATGAGTTACATAGTTCTTTTCATGCTCTTTCAATTTCCTAGACTCATAACATATTACAAATCCATTCTCGCTGAGGACTCCTCCCAGTCCTTATTTGCATGCATTTGTGAAAACCAAAAAATCCACATTTGGATCTGCAATCCTCAGGATTGGAGCATTGGTTAACAGTTGCTTCAATTGTTGTAATCTTCTCTCACACTCTTTTGTCCATTGAAATTTCTTCTCCTTCCTTTGCAAGGAAGTGATAGGGTGAGATATCCTTGAGAATCCTGCAATGAACCTTTTGTAATAGCCAACTAGACCCATAAATGATATGACTTATGTTACATTCTTTGGCACTGACCACTCACTAATGGATTCTATCTTCTCAGGATCCACAACTATCCCATCTCTTGAAATGATATTCCCCAAATAATGGATCTGCATTTGATAGAATGAGCACTTGCTCAATTTGGCATACAGTTGGTGCTCTCTTAGCACTTGCAACACCATCCTCAGATGTTGTTCATGATCTTCCTCCGACTTGGAATACACCAAGATGTCATCCAAAAATACTATGACAAACTTGTCTAGATATTCCCTAAATACACCATTCATTAAACACATGAAAATAGAGGGTGCATTTGTTAACCCAAATGGCACCACTGTGAATTTATAATGACCAAAACTTGTTTTGAAGGTGGTCTTGTTGATTTCTTCATCCTTTATTCTTACCTGGTGGTATCCTGACCTGAGATCTATTTTTGAAAATATCTTGGCATCCTTCAATTGATCAAAGAGATCATCGATCCTTGGCAAAGGATACTTGTTCTTAATGGTCACTTTGTTCAGTTGTCTAAAATCAATGCACAATGTCAAGGTTCCATATTTCTTCTTCACGAACAGGACCGGGGCACCCCAAGGTGACATGCTTGGGTGTATATACCCCTTCTTCAAAAGTTATTCAAGCTGTAATTGAATTTCTTTTAGCTCTGGCGTACTCATCCTGTAAGGAGCTTTCAACACTAGAGTTGCTCCAGGCATCATATTTACAGAAAAGTCAATATCTCTCTTCAGGGGTAGTCCTGGTACCTCCTGGAATACATCTTCAAAATATTTTAGTACCTCATGGTCCTCAAGATTTGATACTTTATCCTTAGGTGCCTCCTCCATGTGGGATGCAAATAATTGATAGCCTTTCCTGTAGCACTTCTTCAGCTGCATTGTCGAGATTTCCCTGACAACAACTACTCTGGGAATTCCTTGGAATGTTCTTTGATTCCCCTCCTCATCCAGGCAAGTGAATGCCTTGTTACAAATGTCTAGGATGGCATGGTGTTGGTCCAACCAATCCATCCCAACTATACAGTCATAGGAACCTAAATGTAGAATGTTCAATTCTGTCTTTGTGCTCATTCCATTCATGTCCACTGGACAAGACTTAACTAACTCAGTAACTTTTCTTTTGGCTCCTGTAGCTAGCTGCACTAACAAAGATTTTCCATGCTTGCTTCTTGGTAAATGCAAACTTTCCACCACTCTAGGATCTATATAACTATGACTAGCCCTTGAATCAATTAAAATAGTAAAGGCATGGTTGTTGATCACACCTTCCACTTCAATAATGTGTGATTGAAACTCAGCTTGGTTGTTGTCTAGGGCTGCATAGATCCTTGATATTCTACTGCCCATATCTTCCACTGTTTCTTCCTATTGTACATTGTGGACAGTTCTCATCTTGTCACTTCTATGGGGGCAATCTTTGTACCTGTGATTTCCTTTACAACCCCAACATTCCATAGGTGTCTATCTTGAAATTTTCCCACCTACTTTAGCCTTCCTGGGCTCTCCAAAAGATGGTTTTCCTTGAGGATTGTTTCTGAAAAATGATGGCTTAGCTCCCTTCTTCCTCTGATCCATCTTGAAATCCTTCTTGTCTTCCCAAGCCTTTCGGAAAGTGGGATTTTCACTTTGTTGCTCATATAAGCATTTTTCTTTCCTTATGGTTTCTTCCACAGTCTTAGGATCATCATACTAGATCTTGTCACCAATGGAAGGTGCCAGTCCACTCATATACCTTTGAATTTTGAAAGTCTCATCCTTGATCAAAGGAACTTACTTCAACAATTCCAAAAACCTTCGTTCATATTCATGAATGGGCATGCTACCCAGCTTGAGTTCAAAGAACTCTTTCATCTTTCTGTCATAGTATCTCTTAGTCAAGTATTTCTTTTCGAAATACTTCTTGAATTGATTCCAAGTAATATCTTTCTCTTTAATGTGTTGCACCTGCACCAGTTGATCCCACCACATGGATGCTTTTTCTTTCAGTTAATACATTGCAATTTTTCCTTCTGCATGAGTGAAACAATTCTGCAGTTGGAAATATTTCCCCATGTCAAGCAGCCATGTCTCGACATCTTCCTCCTTCTTGTTCTCTCCATCAAACGTAGGAGGTTTAATCTTGTTCATTTCACCCTTCAGTTCATACATTCTCGATCTCCTGTGTTCTCTGGTAGGAGATGGGCTTGAACTACTGTGTGCTCTCCTCTTGGAGTACTTTGGGGAGTGACGATGATGCCTGCTAACGCTTCTTGATTTATTGGAGTCACTCTCCTTATCCAAATTCCTTTCTATCCTTTCTAGGCTTCGCATCAACTTTAAGTTGAATTCTCCTTGTTGATTCTTGGCTTTCATGAGCTTTATGTTATCTGCTCGGTGGATCTAAACATCCTTCTACAATATTTCAATGATTTTCATCATGTGCCCTTCCTTATATATCTCTTATCCATGCCCATTGGAGTTTGATCCTTCAACTCCCAGATGGACATCCATTCCTCTTGCTTCATTCTCTGAGTTGGAAGCATTATGTGCCTCCTCCATTTTTCTGCACTTTATGGCAATTCAGTTCGGTTCTGCCAATCGTTGACTCTGCAAACATAATGTGCAGTCAACCGAAATTTTTCAGTCCATCATCCCTTAACAAATTTTATGGCATTCATAAACCACTATGATTCAAGAAAAACATTCAGTTTTCATTCTCTGTGATTCTCGTTTCATCAAGAATCCCCGCAGATTTCTTCTTTCTGAAATATGTTCTGCTATAATTTTCAGGCACTAGCCCTTTTCTCTTAGATCCCAACCCATGCGATCAAGGATTGTGACCAAGCGCTAGATCGATAAGATCTTACTCAAAACTTTGGGCCTACGACTTTGGAAGTCTTGAAAGCACATCACAACAACTTTCTGAGTTTCGAACTAAAGAACTCCCGAAGTAAGGTGGATCAATGGTCCACGTCTACCCAGCATCCAATGGTTGATACCCACTGTGGACTTTCGTCATTGGGATTTCGAGACTTCAGATCTTTGGAGCTTCAGAGATTCAGAGCTTCAAGACTTCAGAGCTTCAGGCTTCAAAACTTTTCACGCTTGCTTCCTTCCAATCTTCCAACCTCCGAGTTTTCAGACCTCTTACCCCCGGGTCTACATAGTACAAATGTCACTAACCCAGGAGGTGGCACGTGGCATGCTGAGAAAGGTTCATGTCACCCTTGGTGACATCATCCGACCCCACCACTTTTTGTCTTTTCGCTTCGGAGCTTCGGACTTTGGAAGTTATCTCTCAGCATACATTAATTCTCCCGACTTCCAAAATATGAAACTATGGTTTTCTCTTTTGCTTCGGAACTTAGGATTTCGTTAGTTTGTGCATTAGCACATCCCACTTCTTCCGACATCCAAAATATGAGGTTACAGTCTAACAGTAAGACTTCCAGGATAACCCTCCTACACCTTCTCCAGATCTGATGGTTGTAAAGGATTTCCCTTCCTTCCAAACAGATCCTACAACCCAGATTACTCTGCAGCCCAATACCACATCGGTCCTGGTTTACAATACCGCTACACCGCCTCAGCTTCGTAACATGGCCAAGGCAACCTCTTAGCACTCAGGAATGTTATGAGGTTCAAAATTGGTTCCTACAGACACAATTTCCACTTGAAACCTTGGGTCCTAAGACCATTTATCCAGCCCATACAGACTTAGTGCTTGAACCTTTGCCCTGACTTCGAATTTTGTCTACTTCGACAACAATTCTTTCCGAAAATTCTTCTTCAATTTTCACTAACATGGACCATCCAAGCTCAGTGTTGAAAATCTTGGCTCTGATACCAATATGTAGCGTACCCGGCCATCCACAGGCCAGGCAACACCCCTACTATGACACATTACTTAGATCTCATACCAATCTGTAGTGTACCCGTCCATTACGAGCCAGGGAAACGCCACTGCGGAACATATAGTATACATAACATGCATATTTAATGAGTTTTAATCAAACACCATAGAGACACTACTATCATACAGACTCAAGTGGAAATAATAGTAATTCATACATGCAACGGAATACATGATAACATTTCAAAGACACAAACATGCATAACATATATAATTAAGCATAGAAATGATACTTATCTTTTAACTGGAGTAAATCCACCAACTGCGTGTAGACCTTCCACGAACCTCCCAACCTTAGACCACACTGCTCATCACTCTCAACAGTAGGTCACCCCCGAGCTGGGACTAAACTCCATCGAGCAAGGGATTCCTAGGCTAGGCAAGGTCAACAAGGAAGTCACACAGCTCACGAGGAAGGATTCTCTCCCATGAACCACTTACGTCCACTGCTCACAGACCCTCATTCCCCTCATTCTTGTCCCACCCCAGGAGTATACACCTTCATTGTCACACATTCCATAGGATGCTTCACCTCCCTTGCCTTGGGCTTCAGCAACAGGACGGACCGGAATTCTCAGAACTTTGTAGTAGCTACGGGACTCTCTCCAAGAGACTCACCTCCTCAACACACTTCTCTCACCTGGAGAGAGTTCCTCATAGGCCTGACAACCTGCTTCTTCAATCAATCCTCGACTCAGATCCAACAAGGCGAGGACAACAACCGCTAGTCAATACAACTCAGGAAAACAGAAGGAAAGAACCCCCCAAAAAAACGGTTAAGGTACAAACTCGATTTTGGCCAGTGCGGACATACTGGTTTCACAAGGTAACACAGATCGGTTTTTCCCCCTCCCGTGAGTGGTTTCACGGATGTCAGTGGGTATGTAGAGGGCGACAACAGAGGAAAAATGGGATTGACGGAGAATGGATGTATGGGAAGCGAACCCCAAATAGGTTAGACAGAAGCTCCCAAATGGAAAGTGAACCTGATGGAGAATGGCCAAACAACCTCCAACACGAGCTGACTCTTCAGCTTTAACTGCATGTGCCCAGGTTGACACCTATCTTTCTGGAGTTGCATGCACTCCACTTAGCATATGTTCATTTTCCAGGAATTTAGGACAACACTAATCAATTGTCCACCTTAGCCTTTATGAAATAACAATAAACTATTATCCCCTTTAAAGGTAAGACCCCTAGCTTAGCCCCTAGGCCCACACACTTATCCTCCTCCCTTACCCAACCTTTTGGAGGCTTAGTCCCCCATCACTCTTTCTTCGTGGTCGATCTACACGCAACGATGTGTATATTTTATTAATGATCTGCATAATTACATATACAAAATCAAGCTCGTGGCCTTAAGCATCACCTTAAGCATCTAGGCTCTCCTACTTAATAAACATATAAATCTATTGGCACATGGGAAAACCCAAGGTTCAACGCTTCAACAGTGCACCAACAAAACCCTAACTACCGGCCCTTTTTGCAACACCTCTGAAGCAGATGAAGTCTCACCCGAGGTAGAGGTAGGGGTGGTTGCAGGACTCAAGTGTTTACAACCTAGCTGGGACACAGATCTGTGATCACAGTACTTAACAGAGCACTTAGCAGTTAATATTCATCAGTATTTAACCCTTATTCACATCGCAAGTCCAGACCCTAATTACAGAACAACGCAGTATTCAACAAATCTAACACATCCAAGAACTTAACACATAGAAATAGATCAGATCTGGAATTCATTCACATCACTAAGCACTAAGCTACTATATCAGATGTATTCAACATACAGATCACAACACTAAGCATAAATCACAACAATCACATAACAACCCTAAAACACAAAGCAATCATAACACAGGGTATACGTGGTTCACCCCAGTGTGGCGCTACGTCCACCAACTCTTCTTCTTCTTTATTGTCTTTTGTCAATCTTCTTATATGCACAGAGCCACAAAACCCACTCCGCATAGGAGAGGAGATCTGCACACACCTCGCCAGATCCTCCTTCCCCGAGCTAGGTTCAAGCACAAATCCTTCTTACACAGTCTGCACATAAGCTTCTTACAATCACTTGCACTTAGCTCTGCAAGTTCTCAACACAATCTTGCACTTAGCCAACTAGTCATGCACTGAGCTACTCATTAACTAGTTACTTCTTACATCGTCTATCCTTCTATTTATACATTACAAAATGGGCCTAAACATGTGTAAACTCATGGGTCGACATACCATACTCGTTACATAAACCCTAAACCCAAAAATTCCCTAAAAAGGGGTTGAGATCCCGCGATCTCCGCTTTGCCTTGCGCTCCGCCTTCGACCAGCCTGTCGAAGTCCCAAAAATGGTCAACCATGACCAAGGTTTTCCACTACTTGGTCAAGGGACAACAGGCCCCCAACACTCACCTGTGACTCATCCCGAGTCACTCTAATCTCGGTAACTCTGCCTCAAAGGCCTCGAGCTTAGCTCGAGCTGCCTCGACCTGTTGCTTCGCCAGAGCCACCTTCTCAATGAACTCCTGAATAATATTCTTTGTCATGGGTCCTTCCAAGCATTGTTCTACTATGGTGACCACTTGTTCTAGTTCTGCACCTCGTCCTTCAATTTCCTCAAAAAGTGTACAAGCTTCATCCTACACAGGCTGGAGTCACTGAGTCACTTCCATGACTTTGCTCTATATGGAATGGACCTGTTGTTGAACCATGCGTAGTTCCTGGGATATTTTCATCCTTTTGACCACTGACAGAGGCTTCAACTGTGCTTGCACTGAGGTTGCTTGTTTCTTTGCCTCCTGGAGCTGAGACTCCAGTGTCCTTAGTTCGGGGTCCTCTACAAGACACTCGTAATTATGCGCACTTCGACTGCTGAATTGTTTGCATTCTAAGGCCAATGATTTGATTCTTTGGACTGCACTCCGGGTAGTTTCTTCTCTCTGGTCTCACACTTCCTACAGAGTGCTTGGCACTGCTTGTAACTCTAGTTCTGCTACTCTCTATTGGAGCTGCTGAATGGCTTCAGCAAGCTTCGCCACTTGATCCTCCACTGGGTCTTCTTGCACCTTTCTAAGCTTGTCACAGAGTGAAGTTCTCTAGTGATTGCTTCTTTCACTCCAATCTACTCCACGAGCAATTGTTCTTTCTCCTTCTGGATCCACGCTCTATCCTCTACAAACTTGGTTTGGATGTCATCTTTTTCTTGCTATGCAACCTGATGTTGCTCTATGGCTTCCTCTTGTGCTTGCTTCAGGGCCTCTGTGGCCTACTCTTTTTCCTCTTGGACACGACGAAGGTGAGATTTTCTCACATCTTCTATTCTGCATAGCTGGGTAGGCTCATCTCTCAACTTTGTTCCTTCTGATGACGGTGGCGCAATGGATATTGCACGGCTGGAGTAGAGGGCTTGTTGTACCCCTTTCAGCTCTGCTCCAATTCTATCATACATGGTTTCTTGCTTGGATTCGTTGCGTTGTAAAATATCTTCTGATGTATCCAATACAACGACAATGATGAGATCTATGTCATCCATCGTGAGCATAGTCTGCATCTGTTGTTTAATGGCTTTTGATTTCTTTCGCGATGTAGTTTTCATGGGGGAAACCTTTCCTTTCTTTGATGTCTTAGCTTCATCAAGAGGATCCCTAGGTGGTGTTACTTCGCCTTTCTTGTGTTTGTCTTCTTCTCCTTTGTCCTCTTCTTTGTCTATTTCATCACCTCCTCTTCCTCCAGGTGAATCTGAAGCAGTCTCTTCTGATGCATTGTTCAGCTCATGTACCTCTTTCTTCTTCTTTCTTTTGCTAATGTTGGGTGCATCATACTCTTCGCAAGTAACCACAGGACATCCGATGAGGTTGGGGTCAGACACTTCTTCCTAGTCGACTGGGATAAGGAACTCTACAGGCCAATCCTTAGTTATTTCTTCCATGTCCTCCTCTGTGAGCTTATAATAAGATTGGAGCTCTTCTTTATGTTTGTCTGCACGCGTAGTGATATAAATAAAATGTCTATCTGTGCGGAACTTCAAAAATTCTCTGAACCTGTGTAGGGTGTTCAACGCCATATGAGGGAAAGACTCAATAGCCCTCTTCAATTGCAGGTAATAGGTGTGGAACACCGCGTTTGACTGTCATTGCTTAGCCATGTCGCTCGAGTACCAGAGCGTAGTGAAATTCGCAGGTAGGGGTTCGGATGGCTCAATTTCAGGGAAGGTCACTCCTTCCAGCATCTCTCAAGCAATGAAGGCGATGAGGATCAACAACCAACTGAAATGGAACTCATAGCCCTGGTCCTAAGCTTTACGACAGTCTTGTTCTAGCTAGTTGACAAGATAGTTTTCCCAGTTCATCTATAGTCCTTCAATGCATTTTCCCGCGAGGTCAACAATGAACCCCATGACCTGCGTGGGTTTGTTCTTCCTTACTAGCTTACCAACGATCAATTGGCATGCTAGGCGCACTGCGCCATTATGGATGGAGGCTACCTTGTAGCCTCGCTTCCCCTTCTCCACATCGTCGTAGGTATCTTTAATTTTATGCGCCAGGGTGCAATATGAACCCTTCCCTGGATAAAATTCTTGTGGGACTGGTCCTTGCATGCTTAATCCGGTGATCCGATGGATCAACGTCGGATCTACGGTGATGTGTCTTTCCAGCCACAAATAACCGCCATGGAAGCATGGCAGTAAAATTTTAATGCATGCATTAACCTCTTGATGTCTGCCGAAATGTGGTATCTTCATCACGTTAAGAATGGTGGACCTTGCGATGTCCATGGTCCACGGCTGAGGGATGATCTTCGACTTCTTCCCCTTTATCTTGGTCAAATACTTATGTGGGGCGAGCATGCCATAGTTCTTGCGGACACCCAAGTTGAATTCATTGATCTTCAACGTCATAACATTTCCTAGATGTGGTCCTGCTGCGCATATCCCCTTTGGGAGGCACGTAGTGATCAAGGTGTGGTTGAAGTCCCTCGAGACACTGTCACGACTAACCGTGCCAGCCAGAGGTGGGATATAGTTGGGAAGGATAGATGGGATGAGCTTTGCATTCACCAAGTCATCACGATGCTTGGTTCGTTTCTTTGTCGCAGCTTGGGATGGTCCAGATCCACGAGTAGTCGACAGGGATGCTTGCGCTCCTCTCGTCGATGAGGCTTGGAATCCTGTGGACATGACCTTCTCAGCCATGAGGTCTATGAGGATCTCTTCAACAGATTTCTCTACTGTGCTAAAGTCACCCGACATGCATGCTCAAGATCAGGTCGGTGATCAAATACTCTATAACAGAATGGGTGGCGAGGTCTCAATAGGCACAACGCGAAAGAAACTAGTTCTTTGTGGGATCGAACCATCACTGTTTGCAAAAGTGTTCTCGGTGCAATACTTGATGGGATAAATAGCTAACATCGTAACAGATTCCTCCAACGGTTAGGAATGCCTCAATCAATGCAATTCCATCCATTATGACGTGGTCCTAACGGTCTAATGGCGATCTTTCCAGCCATAACTGCGTTTCTAGTCGTTCTGGAGCGTTGGTCTAATGGTCAAGATGCCTTCAACGGTCATATTGCTTCATCGTGGTGAAGTTCCAATCTTTGTTGTTCTGCTATCCCGACAAAGTTCAAGTTCTGCAGACCTTCCTTCTGTGAAGTCCTTTATGGAACTTCCTGCAGTTTTTCTAACCTTTCTTTCTTCTTGCCGAGCTTTCTGGATTTCTTCCCTGTAATCTGAGTCACTGGGTTCCTCTTTCCATTCTTGTTCTTATCTCCCCTTGGCATAGTAACTTCACGTTGTTGAGGGTATTTCGAAGTGTTCAAGAGTAATATGTCCTCTCTCTCTGGAGTAGGTGCTCTACTCTCATGTATGGATAAGTGTTTCAAGTCTTCATGTGTTCTGTCAACTTTGACAGCCCGGTATCTGGCTCTTAGTTGCTTTGACTTGTCCTCTTGTTCTTCTATTAAGTGCGCTATTATCCTAGCCATGAAATCTCTTAGTTCTTGCTTTTTATGTTCTAGGTCTTCCTCTTCTTGTTTCCTTTGTATCCGATCTTTCTCAATTTAGGTATTTCCTAGCAAAATAGCAAACAGGGCGTTGTTCTCAATAAACTTAACAACCTCAAATTCTTCCTCTATCGAAGTTCCATGAACACTCATAGTTATCTGGGTAAGTCTTCCACATAGGGTTATCATCTTTCCTTTAAATAATCATATTCCTCCCAATGAAAAAACCATAGCAGGATTTCCCAAAATTTCTCAAGTTCTTTTTGTCATAATATTCACCCGTGTTTCCTCATCTAGAACACAGTCTATGTCGAAGTCTCATATTATTGTTTCTATACACTCCTCTTTTAAGATCTCTGATAAGTTGATGTCTGTGTGATCATTCAGGGTTTCTTTCATCTGTAATAATACAGTCTCTGATTCTTTCTAGGGTTCTATCATATCTTTAGTTTCTTGTCTTGTCTTATGGTTTTCTTGTCTCATATTCATCTTTTCAACTTTATCAATCATTCTAGGGAAATCCAAAACTTCATGGTCCATAGCTTTACAGCGAAGACAACTATGACCTCTACCAGGGCATTCCTTAGCAAGATGGTCCGGTCTTCTACAAATGTAACAAAGAGTTAATCCTCTCTTTCTTTTAAATGATCCCCAACTTTTCCTGTACTGTGTACTAGGATCACAGTAACTAACCTGCAAAAAAATCTTTCTAGGATCTTGCATCCATTTGTTAGTCCAGACATTCTTTCCATGCATAGGAATAACATATCTTTCACTATTTCTATCAGATCTACTCATATCAAATCTTCTTTCTTCTAGTTGTGCCCTAGTTTTCAGACTAGGACAAAGTCTATCAAGTATTCCTAGATCCATTCTTTCGAAACAAAAGTTTCCACTTGCCTTACCTTTCTCAGAGCACAAAGCTTTAAGATCTTACCTCTTTTCTTCAGATTTGATTCTTTTTTTAGCACAGAGCTTCACAAGTCAAGTAGAATATTGCGCACTAAAGTAGCAGATCTACACACATAGTTTTTTCTTCTCTTCAATTCCCAGCATTCGCAGTTTCAGGTCCCGGCAATGGAACCATTTGTTGGCACAGGGGCAGACCCAGGGTTCAACGCTTTAACTAACAACAATGCACCAACAAAACCCTAACTACCAACACTTTCGGCAACACCTGCGAAACAGATGAAGTCTCACCCGAGGTAGAGGCAGGGGTGGTTGCAAGACTCAATTGTCTACAACCTAGATGGGACACAAATCTATGATCAGAGTACTTAACAAAGCACTTAGCAATTAATATTCATCAGTATTTAACCCTTATCCACATCGCAGGTCCAGACCCTAATTATTGAACAACACAATATTCAACAAGATCTAACACATCCAAGCACTTAACACATAGAAATAGATCAGATCTAGCATTCATTAACATCACTAAGCACTAAGCTACTATATCATATGTATTCAACATACAAATCAAAACACTAAACATAAATCACAACAATCACATAACAACCCTAAAGCACAAAGCAACCATAACATAGGATATACGTGGTTCACCCCAGTGTAGAGCTACGTCCACCAACTCTTCTTATTCTTTATTGTCTTCTGTCAATCTTCTTATATGCACAGAGCCACAAAACCCACTCTGCATAGGACAGGGGATCTGCATGCACCTCATCAAATCCTCCTTCCCCGAGCTAGGTTCAAGCACAAAGCCTTCTTACACAGTCTGCACATAAGCTTCTTACAATCACTTGCACTTAGCTCTGCAAGTTTTCAACATAATCTTGCACTTAGCCAACTAGTCATGCACTGAGCCAATCATTAACTAGTTACTTCTTACATCGCCTAGCCTTATAATTATACATTACAAAATGGGCCTAAACATGGGTAAACCCATGGGCCGACATCCCATACCCGTTATATAAACCCTAAACCCAAAAATTCCCTAAAAAAGGGTCGAGATCTCGCGATCTCCGCTTTGCCTTACGCTCCACCTTCGACCAGGCTGTCGAAGTCCCAAAAATGGTCAACCATGACCAAGGTTTTCCACTACTTGGTCAAGGGCCAACAAAGTCTTTCGTTTATAATTGCTCGACTCACCAACCTATAAACATAATTACAATTCAGCAATATAACTGGGGCTCGTCCTTGGGGTATTACAACGTACAACCTCTGTGAGCATAGACAGTCTAGTGCAAAAGTCAGGGGGGGCGTACAACCGTTGTGAGCATAGACAGACTAGTGTAAAAGTCAGGGCGAATGTACAACCTCTATGAGCCTAGTCAAGCCTTGTGAGCCATGAGCAAAATTCAAGGCATCTAGCAAAAGTTAGGTTAAACATAAAATTCCTATGAGCTAGAAACAAACGATTTTCCTAATATTGAAAATGATATAATTGTATTTATCTAGTGCGTT